>SNQJ01S0055355.1:44438-59584 GCA_010110895.2 Picea sitchensis
TCTTCCTCTGAGATATACCCTGATCCTTCTATTATTTGTACTTCCTTTCCTTTTGTAGAAGTTCTAAAGACTGCTTCTTTGACTTCAGATGGTCCTCCTCTTCTCATTTCATAAGCAGTTAGTATGCCATGTAGTTGTACCACGGTAAGATTTTGAAGATACTGCTTTTCTTCAAGAGCTGATACTTTTGACTCAAATTTTGCAGTTAGGGATCTTAAAATTTTTTCTACCAAAGTAGATTCGGTTATTGTTTCTTCTAGATTTCTCATGCGATTTACAATATCATCAAGACATAAAAATAAATTGGCAATGCTTTCCTCATTATTCATTTTAAGATTCTCATATTGAATTCTGAGAGTTTGCAGTTTAGCACTTTTTACCTTTGCATCACCTTCATAACTCAGAATGATTTTGTCCCATATGTCCTTTGATGTATTCAGCTGCATGACTTTGAAAAATTCTGATTCAGTTAGGCTTCCTAACAGAGCATTGACTGCTTTTGCATTTGTTTCGTAGGTTTTTCTTTCTGTTGGATCTGTTGGTACTGCAGATGGATATTGATATCCTCCTTCAACAATAGCCAATACATATGCTGCCANTTCAACAATAGCCCATACATCTGCTCTCAGAGACTGAAGATAAGATCTCATCCTTGTTTTCCAGAAGATTAAATTGTTTCCATTGAAGAGTGGAGGCCTGATAGATGCTATTCTGTCTTGATTGCTCATTTTGATTGATCTTCCTTCTAGTGGCTAAGCCTTTTTAGAAGAACCTGCTCTGATACCAATTGTTGAGAAATACTGAGAGGGGGGGGGGTGAATCAGTATTTTGAGAAATCAATTGATTTTCTCTTTTCTTTCATTGAAAACCTTAGGTTTCTTTGTAGATACCATCTATTGTATAGTCTTAAGAAAACATGAGTGCATTCAGAGATCTTATTATGAATTTCTTCATTCATTAGATGTTTATTAAGCAGTAATTCAGTGCAGTAAACAACAATTAAACCAACACACATGAGTAAGACACATGAACACCAAGATTTAAGGTGGAAACCCAAATCAGGAGAAAACCACCGATGCCATTGTCTCTGTCTTAAACAATTATTATTAAGAAAACATTTTACAACATTGTACTAGTGCAGACTCTTACTAGTACGTAGGCTTCTACCTGTAGAAGGCTCCAAACTTCTCTCGTTTACCAGCCTTTCCTGGAAGGGAGCTTCAACCCCCTGAAGATAGCACCAGTTTCTACTAGTAGGATGCTTCTATTGAAGGCTTTAACCCTCAGACTCGCTGTTGACCACGTTTCATAAATTTTCACACTGGATCAGGCAGTTTCAACCCCAGGATTCACATGTGTTCTATGCACTGGCCATCATCTTCTTTCAGAAGAGACAGTTATGACATCTTATTAGGACTTGTATCCCGAAATCATATTAATGCACAATTTTCTAGTGGTAATGACAACAACTGCAATTATCTCTAAAGGAAACACAGATCTACTGACTGTAAGGTAGCTGCAAAAGTCTCCTAAACACCTATTAAACAAGACAATAAACCTGGAGATGATGCCTCCGCTCTTCTAGTTGCTAAACCCACTGCAGAGAACTCTCTGTCAATGTAGATCTGCCACCCCAATTGCCACAATGAGGTTCCTCCCTCCTCAAACCTTTTGTACAGCCTGCACTGAAGACCTCAACAACCTGTAGATGTCCCTACTGTCAGAAACTGGCCTCCACGTTCTGCAAAAAAAAACCCAACTACCTATCAAAATCCTTACCACCCGCCTTTTCTGCATATCCCCGCTAGAAAAGGCCATCGACCCCTTCTTAAGACCATGGGTCCAAAACCATTCAATGCCAACAACCCCTTTTGGTTTACTTCGCGGTGCTCTTATAATCTTCGACTAGGATTTAAGATCTTGGCATAATGAACCAATAATGCGAAGGGAAAATCAGGTCCCTATTGCTCGTGTCCCTCATCAAATTTGAGTTAAACCTATGCGCCCATTTTTTAATTGGGTTTCGAAATTCCTTATGTAATGGTTTCTTTTCCTCTTGAGTTCGCGATTTGCCGATCCCTGACTTCCTCCGTGCTCCTGACACGTGTCCCACCGAATGGACGGTTCAAATTCTGCGTCAGGGTTTCCTCCCCGATCCTTCATTCACGGGAATACCGATTTACCAATTCCCGATACGCCGGTCCTCCGACGGGCCTTTGACCTGCCACCTATCCTCCAGGGTGGCCCAAATACTATCTGCCTTATTGGGAAATCGCATATCGCGATTTCGCGATGTGTGATGCAATTGTTCACGGGACTCGCAAAACTCCGATTCCTGATTCTCCGATGAAGCCTTTCTCCCGGTGGCGCTCGATCGCTGCCACGCGTCCTTCCAAATGGACGGTCCCGATTATGTCGAGATTTCGGGATTTTTAATGTCCCGTTTCTCACGACCTTGAGAACTCCGATCTCCCGATGGCTTATCTCCCTCGCAGCTTCTACAGATCTGACGACTGTCGGCGACCCTCTTCAGCGATCATACACGCCCATCCAAAACTCAACCATACACTGATTTTCTTACATGCTTAGCCTTTGCCATCAATGACAATATTTCCAACAATAGGGGCTGATCTCCAAATCCGAAGATGTCTAAGAGATGACGAAATCTATGATATACTAAAGGCAGATCATGATGAGCCCTGTGGCAGACATTTTGCAGACTACATGACTGGGCATAAGATTTTACATATGGGACATTATTGGCCCTCAATATTCAGAGATTCAAAGAAATATGTCCAGACCTATGACAACTGTCAAAGGATGGGTCGACCAAGCCAAGCTGATGAAATTCCCCTGCAAGAACAGTAGTCGCAGAACCTTTCGAGATATGGGAACTAGACTTTGTTGGTCCCTTCCACCCAAAATCAAACCAGAAGGCCTATATACTAGTTGCGACAGACTACATGACCAAATGGGTGGAGGCATACACCTTGTCAAACACAACAGAGGAAGCATTCAATAAATTACTTTTCAAATTATTTGTACGCTATGGATTACCTAGGGAAGTAATCACTGACGTAGGGTCGCAATTTACAGACCATAGAATCATAGCCACACTAAACAGTTATCATATTAAACACATAGTTACTTCCCCATACCACCCATAGGAAAATGACCAAGTAGAAATTACCAACAAAGTCTTGGAGGCAATTTTGACAAAAACAGTCTCAACAAACCGTCAAAATTGGGAAACCGATTTTTCAAATGCCTTATGGGCTTACCGTACAATGTGGCGTAACACCACTGGCTATTCTCCTTATCATTTAGTCTATGGAAAAGAACCTATCTTCCCAATTGAGTTTGAGATCAAGACTCTAAGTATGGCCTAGGAAATTGGACTGGATCTTATAGAGGCACATTAAAAGTTCCTACAACAACTCAATGAGTTAGACAAAGCACGCATGTCCACCCTGCAATGCACAACCGTTATTCAGCAACAACAAGCTAGCTGGAATTATAAACATATCAAGAAGAAATATTTTCAGAAAGGTGATTGGGCACTTCTTTATGATTCCAAATTTCAGGATCTTCTTGGAAAATTACAGACAAGGTGGCTAGGACCATATGAAATCAATGAGGTTCACAATAATGGCACTGTGACTTTAGTTACCATCGATGGGTCTGGTTCTCCTTTTCTGGTAAATGGACATTTGCTACGACTCTACCATCAGCCACCTTCAAAAGAATCCTTCTGCCAAGAAGTAAGTAAGGACCCTACTATTTAGATTCTAGCTGACTGGGAAGGTAACCCAGTAGATTCAACTTCATAAATGATGATTTTTATCAGCACAGTACATATTGTATATAGCTTTCTTTACAACATTTGATTGAGTTTTTACTTTTTACTTTTTTTAGGAAAGTCACTTGAGAGAATAAGAACTAGAAAAGACGATTATAATGAATATAATTAGCACTCTTTTATGTTCCTTGCTCCTACCTCACTTTGTAAAAATCATTAAATATAAGCCATGTTTTCACAAATATGAATATGTCATGTTCCGCAAAAAAAAAAAAAAAGGCAACGGTAATAAAAGACTGATGCTAACAAACCATCCAGTACTTTGATTATTGAATAAACCTACCCATAAATATTGAATGAATTTAGTTGATGACTAATCAATCCTAGATTCACTAAAACATAAATGTCTGTGGGAGGTTTACAATCACTTAATTAGATGGTCAAAAAAATTTGTTGCCATCCAGTTGAAACGGAACAATTGTCGTTCCCTTCGTGCAATTGTTGTTCCCTTTGTGCAGAGTTTTCATTCATTCAAATGAAACAACTGTCGTTCCCTTCCTGCGATTGTTGTTCCCTTTGTGCGGAGTTGTCGTTCATTCTTATAGAACAACTATCGTTCCCTTTGTGCGGAGTTGTCGTTCATTCTTATAGAACAACTATCGTTCCCTTTGTGCGATGGTTGTTCCCTTTGTGTACAATTTCCATTTATTTGAAAGTAACGATTTTCATTACTTCTGTTACACTGTTTCTCCCTTTATAAATTCATGTTGTTCCTTTTTCGGATAGCGGTGTTCATTCGAAAGGAACAGTTGTTGTTCCTTCTACATTTTTTATTGTTGTTCCTTTTTCTCAAAAGTCATGATTCTTTTTTGAACAACGCATACCATTATTACATCAGTCACTCCTCTGGGTATGAACTTCACCAATTCATTTTCATCAACACTATTTCTTATTTGTCATTTTTTGTGGATCATTTAACATACCTTAGCGAACTATTTTTGGATTAATTTCTCTGAATCATCTTAGTAATTGTTCACAATTCATTAACCACCATAATTCATTTATTTCCCCTATATATCCACATATACTTGAATGAAAATTGCTTTCATATCATAATAAGATATCTTAAAAACATTCTTACTTGGAATTCTTACACTTCTTATGCCATCCCTTACTCTTAAGGAGTAGATGAACCTCCCTTGATAGAGCCTAAAAATAAAAAAATAAAACACTCATCAAAATAAAATAAAGTTTTTTTCCACAAAGCATAGGGGGTCTCATCATGAGCCAACCTACCACAATAATTAGATAATAACGTAAGTGACATTCCCACTATGGATACCACACCAGGGCAATGGCCTTTGGCATTTTTGTTTCGTCAAAGGACAAGAGGTCTCATCACGAGACGACTTGTTCACTTAGGTTACGATCTAGTGAGTAGCATTATCATCATTTGGATACCAAACCAGGATAATGGTCTTCTTGGGAAAAGACAATTCAAAATATTTATTAAGGATATGGGCTCATCTATGGGTTAAAAGGAAACTCTGTTGAGGCTATAGGCGCCTGCTGACAGCAGTGGCTCTGCCTGTGGTATCGAAGTTTATCTTAAATATGCCAAGTTTTAGTATGTTTTCAGATTTCCTTTTCTAAACAATGAGGCTATCATTCCAGTTATATCCAATAAACAAGGGAAAGTAACAACGTTATGATATGTGGAATATTTCTAAAACACGTGAAAAAATTTAAAATTATTCAGAATCTTTTTTCTCAAACGGTTCTAACATAAGTACCTCAATGTGAATTTCCCACACAAAATGATGATGGTTCATAATTACTGCTAAAAGTGCTTTTTAAAAATTATTAATGATCATGTTTCCAGCGGTGGCGGCGGCATAGTAATCACACCACACCGCAACTATCTTCCATTATTACACTCATACTTTTGACGGTCGAGGTCGAACTTTCCATTTATGGGGGGAAGATACTCTACACATTTACCGATAGATTACAATGAGTGCAGTAAATGAGGAAAATTCACATTTTTTTTTTATATATACACAATGTTGTTCTATATTTTCTATTGTTTCAAAAACTTCTTGAGTTAAGCTGTAGCAAGGAACAATAGTCATCCTCACCTATTCACAGAAAACATGGGTGGCCAAAGTGTGCGTTGGGAGCCAACATTACTACAAGTAACTGAGCAGGCAAGAGAAATCTTACACTATCTGGGGTGGATAGAGTACTTCAACCGGTTGCAAGGATATGACACGAACATCGCACTTGAATTCTTCCATAACTTAAGGGAGGAATATCCATGGCTCGAGATATATGAATTCCGATCACTGAGGAAATCGTAGCAGAGGTTACAGGCCTCCCTAACAAAGGCATACAGTGGACTGGGAAATATACAACGCTCAAAGAGGTCATGGATATTTTGTATATCATGGAGAAGAGGTTGATAAAAAGGGAAAGGGACTCAACCCCAGTGCTCTCAGCGAGCCATGGAAGGAGCTGGCAGGAGTAATACAAAGGTATATCATCTGAGACGAAAGATACAATGTGATCCGACAACGCCACCTCAAATTGTTAGCAGCTCTCAAACAATGGTTAGTAATCAATTTACCATTTTTTATAAATGCCATGTTACATGAGGTTTCTATAAGAACACAAAAGGCTAAAGATATGGTTACTATAATCAACAACTATGGATTAGTAAAGTTTATAGTAAATAGAGCCCTAAGCCAAACTCAAATAACCTGGGGTGATCTAATCAAGGCCAATAGGCCTCTACAACTAGAACAACCCAAGTTGCATCATGAAAACCCACCACAGGGAATTGAGATAGCACAGGAAGGGGGAGACACCGCCCAAATGGAAGTTCCATTACTCTAGACGGAAATTGAAACAACATAGGAAGAGGGAGTGTTGGCCCTTGACCAAGTTTTGGAGAACCTTGGTCGTGTTTGACCATTTTTGGGACTTCGATAGGCTGGTCGAAGACGAAGCACTAGACGAAGCGTAGATCGCAGGAGCTCGCCCCCTTTTATGGACTTTTTAGGTTTAGGGTTTATGTAACAGGTATGGGATGTCGGCCCATTGGTTTACCCATGTTTAGGCCCCTTTTGTAAAGTATAAATAAGTAGCTTGGCGATGTAAGTAGAAAAAGTGTAAGTCAATTGTAAGCCAGTGAGCTAAGTGCAAATAGGTGTAAATTATTTGTACATATTGTGTGTTGAGAACTTGCACAGCTAAGTGCAAGTGATTGTAAGAAGGCTCTATGATGTACCAATCTCAAGGAAGGAGGATCTGGCGAGGTGCACGAAGATCTCTTGTCCTATGCGGAGTTGGTTTTGTGGCTCTATGCATTGAAAGAAGATAATAAAGAAGATGAAGAGTTGGTGGATGTAGCCCCACGCCGGGGGTGAACCACGTATATCCTGTGTTATGGTACTTTGTGCTATATTTTTCATGTGGTTGTGTATTTATTTTCTTAGTGCTTATTCTGGATGAATGTTTAATGCTTAGTGATATGAATGAAAGCTAGATCTGATCTATTTATATATGCTAATTTCTTGGATGTGCTATATCTTGTCGAATACTAGGTTGTTATGTAATTAGGGTTTTACCTGTGATGTGAATAAGGGTTAAAGACTAATGAATGTTAACTGCTAAGTGCTCTGTTAAAGCATTGTGATCATAGATCTATGTCCCAGCTAGGTTGTAGACACTTGAGTCCTGCAACTCCCCCTGCCTCTACCTCGGTTGAGACTTCATATGCTTCGTAGGTGTTGCCGAAAGGGTCGGTAGTTAGGGTTTTGTTGGTGCGTTGTTGAAGCATTGAACCCTGGGTATTCCCCTGTGCCAACAAATGGTTTCATTGCCGAGACCTGAAACTATGATTGTTGGGAACTGGGGAAAAGAGAAAGCTATGTGCGTAGATATATTTCCCTATTGTGTAGTACTCTACTTAACTTGTGAATCTCTGTGATAAGAAGAGAAGTCTGATCTGAAGAAAAGAGTTAAGATCTTAAATATTTGTGCTCTGATAAAGGTAAGATATGTGGACTTTTTTTTCCGAAAGAATGGATCTAGGTATATTTGATAGATTTTGTCCTAGTCTAAAAACTAGGGAACAACTAGAAGAAAGAAGATATGATATGAATAGATCTGATAAAAATAGCGAAATATATGTTATCCCTATGCATAGAAATATTTTTTGGACTAACAAGTGGATGCAGGATCCTAGAAATAATTTTTTGCAGGTCTATCACTGTGATCCCATTACACAGTACAAGAAAGGTTGGGGATCATTTAAAAGACAGAGAGGATTAAATCTCTATTATAGTTGCAGAAGACCAGGACCTCTTGCTAAGGAATGCCTTGGTAGAAGTGTTATTTGCCTTTGTTGTAAAGCTACTAGACATGAAGTTTTAGATTGCCCAAGAATGATTGCTAAAGTTGAGAAGATGAACATGAGACAAGAAAACCATGAGGAAGGTCAAGAGACTAAGAATATGATAAAGAACCGGAAAGAATCAGAGGCTATATTATTGCAAATGAAAGAAACATTGAATGATCACAAAGACATCATTTTGTCATAGATTTTAAAAGATAAAGAGTGCATAGAAACAAGAATAGGAGACTTCGACATAGACTGTGTATTAGATGTAGAAACACAGGTGAAAATCATGACATAAAGTACTTGGGAAATATTAGGAAAGCCTACTATGATTTCTTCATTGGGAGGAATAGGATTGTTTAAAGGAAAGATAATAACCCTATGTGGAATACTTACCCATGTACCTATGGTTTCTCATGGAACATCGACAAAAGAAGAGTTCAAGGTCATTAAGTTTGTTGAGAACAACACTCCCTTTGCACTTTTTTTAGGAAAGAATTGGATCGAGAGAGATCAGATCCGAAGGAGAGAGGAAGAGGAAGCTATAGAATAGAAAAATAAATAATTAAGGGATTTCATGGCTAAGAGAATAACATGCTTAATAAAAGAACAAGAGGACAAGTTGAAGCAATTGAGGGCCAGAGACTTAGCTGTCGAAGTTGAAAGAACACAAGAAGGCTTAAAGAACCTATCCATGCAGGAGAGTAGAGCACCTACTCTAGAAACAGTACGAGAAGAAGTATTATCCTTGAACCTTGTGAAAGATCCTCAACAGTGCGAAGTTACTATGCTAAGAAAGGATAATAAAAAGAATGGAAAGAGGAATCCAGAGACGCATATCACAGGAAAGAAAGCTAGAAATATTAGTAAGAAGAAAGAAAATCTAGAAAAATTGCAAGAGGTTCTAGAGAGGACTGCAAAGAAGGCAGACTTATAAAACTTGAACCTTGCCAAAATAGCAGAACAACACCAACTGGCACTTCTCTATGGCGAAGAAATATGACCACTGGAGGCGTCCCAATCATTAGAACGATGCTCCAGAATGGCTAGAAATGCAGTTATTGCCGGAACATTCGCCATTGGACCGTTGGGACCGCGCCATAATGGATAAAATTGTATTGATCGAGGCATTCCTTCCCATTGGAGGATTTTGTTATGATGTTATCTATTTATCCCATCGAATGTTTCACCAAGGACACTTTCACAAATTGTGGTTATCCGAGCCCACAAAGAACTAATTGCTTTCACATAATGCTTACTGTAACCTCTCCATCCATTCTGATACCTTGATTTTTTGTTCACCAACCCGAGCTATCTGATCTCGAGCATGTATGTCAGGTGACCTTAGTGCAGTAGAGAAATTCATTAAATAAATCCTCATAGACCTCATGGCTGAGAAGGTCCTGTCTGCAGGAGTACAGGCCTCATCGACAAGAGAAGTGCAAGCATCCCCATCGACTACACATTAATCTGGGGCCCCCCAAACTGCGATAGAGAAGAGAAGAAATAATCATGATGACTTGGAAAACGTGAATCTCATCCCATCAATCATGCCTGACTATATCCCACCTGTGGATGGTGTGGTTAGTTGTGATAGTGTCCTAAGGGACTTCGACTATACACTGATTACTGCGTACCTCCCGAAGGGGATACGCGTAGTTGGAATGCAGTTAAGATAGATTATGATGCTAAATATCGGTGAATTAAACTTAGGAGACTGCAAGAACTATGGAATGCTTGCACCTCACAAGTACTTGACCAATACAATGAGGAAGAAGTCGAAGATAATCCCCCAGTCATGGACCATGGACATCGCAATATAAACCATCCTCAATGTGATGAAGATACCACACTTTGACAGACATCAGGAGGTTAACGCATGCATTAAACTCCTCCTGTCATGCTACCATGGCGGTTACTTGTGGTTGGATCGATGCATCACAGTAGATCCACATTGATCCATCAGATCACCGGATTAAGCATGCAAGGACCTGACCCTCAAGATTTTTACCCAGGGATGGCTGTAGATCACACCCTTGTGCAATGCATAAAACAAACCTACGATGATGTGGAGAAAGTGAAGTGGGGCTACAAGGTAGCCTCCATCCAAAATGGCGTAGTGCCCCTATCTTGCCAGTTGATCATTGGTAAGCTCATCCGGAAGAATCAACCAATGCAAGTCACAAGATTCATCGTTGACCTTGTAGGAAAATGCGTTGAAGGGATCCAAATGAACTGGGCGAGCTACCTCATCAACCAGTTGGAGCAATATTTGTGCAAAGCACAGGACCAGGGATAAGAGTTTCATTTTAGTTGGTTGTTGATTCTCATTGCCTTCATTTCTTGGGAAATGACGGAAGGAGCGACTTTCCCCGAAATTGATTCATCTGAACCATTGGCCACGAAGTTCACTATGCTCTGGTATTTGAGTGACATGAAAAAATAATGGAAATCCAATGTGGTGTTCCACACATATTATTTATAGCTAAAGAGGGCCCTTGAATCTTTCCCTGGCACGACGTTGAATACCCTACATAGGTTTAGGACACTTGTGAGGTTCTGCATAGATAGGCATTTCATTTACATCACTGCACGTGGGTATGAACATAAGGAAGAGCTCCAATCCTATTACAAACTCACAGAGGAGGACATGGAAGAAATAACTAAGGAATGGATTGCAGAGTTCCTTGTACTGATCAAACAGACAAAACTCTCTGACCCCGACCTCATTGGAAGTCCTGTAGTCACTCAAGAAGAGTATGATGGACCCAGAAATAGTAGGAAGAAAAAGAAGGAAATAGGTATAGGAATTGAGCAGTGCATCAAGGGAAACTACACCAAATTCACCTTAAGGAGGAGGAGGTGACGAAGTAAACAAAGAAGAGGACGAAGGGGAAGAAAGTAAATAGGAACATGGCAAAGTAAAACTGCCTAAGGATCCCATCACGGAGGCTAATACATCCAAGAAAAGAAAGGGTTCCCCGAACAAAACTTCATCGCGAAAGAAGTCAAAAGACAATAAACGTCCATTTTAGACTATGCTCATGGTAGATGATATTGACCTCATCATCGTTGTTGTAACAGATACCTCAGATGACATTTTGCAGTGAAGCGAATCCAAACATGAGACAATGTTTGACAGGATCGAGGCAGAGCTCAAAGGGGTACAACAAGCTCTTTATGTAAGCCGCACAATGTCTACTGTGTTGTTGTCAATAGAGGACATAGAAGTAGGATATGAGCCTGCCCAGCTACATAGATTAGTAGACTCGACCTAGGCTCACCTTCATCGGGTCTAGGAGGAAAAGGAGAAGGCCACATAGGCATTAAATCAAGAAAAATAATAAGCCCTGGAACAACGTCGGGTTGCGCAGTAAGATAAACATGACCTCTAGGCGATGTTTGCAAAGGATAAGGCACAGATCCAAAAGGAAAAAGAACAACTTATTACAGAGTAGATGGGAGTCAAGGAGGCAGTCACCAGAGCACTTCACTCTATGTCGGGCCTCTCATAGATAGAAGAAGACATAGTGGAAATTCAAGTGGAGAAGCTCGTTGAAGATATTCAACAACTTCAAGAAAGAGTGGATGAACTAGAACTGCAAGCTGTGCCAAGCACTTCGTAGGAAGTGCGAGGTTAGAGGGAAGAAACTGCTTGGAGTGCAGTTTAAAGAATCAAGGAATTGGCCTTAGAATGCAAGCAATTAAGCAATCAAAGTGCGCAGACCTATGAGCTCCTTGCAGAGGAACTAGAACTAAGGACATTGGAGTCACAGATCCAGGAAGAAAAGAAACAAGTAGCAACAGTACAAGCACAGTTGAAGCCACTGTTAGCAGTCGAGAGAATGAAAAGGTCCCAGGAGCAGCGTACCATTCAGCAACAGGTTCATGTCATCTAGAATAAAGTCATGGAAGTGACCCAGAGGCTACAACTAGTGTAGGATGAAGCCTGTACACTTCTTGAGGGATATTGAGGGACAAGGTGCACAACTAGAACAAGTAGTCACCACGGTGGAACAACAATTGGAAGGGCCACTGATCAAGAAAGTTATTCAGGAGTTCGTCGAGGAGGAGGCTCTGGCGAAGCAGTAGGTCAAAGCAGCTCGAGCCAAGCTCGAGGCCTTCGAAACAAAGTTGACCAGATCATACTGACTCAGGATGAGTCCCAAGTGAGTGTTGGGGCATGTTGGCCCTCGACCAAGTTTTGGAGAACCTTGGTCATGTTTGACCATTTTTGGGACTTCGACAGGCTGGTCAAAGAGAAAGTGCCAAACAAAGCGGAGATCACGGGATCTCGCCCCCTTTTATGGGATTTTTGGGTTTAGGGTTTATGTAATGGGTACGGAATGTCAACCCATGGGTTTACCCATGTTTAGGCCCCTTTTTTAAAGTATACATAAGTAGCTTGGCGATGTAAGTAGAAAAAGTGCTAAGTAAATTGTAAGCCAGTGAGCTAAGTGCAAATAGTTCTAAATTCTTTGTGCATATTGTGTGTTGAGAACTTGTAGACCTAAGTGCAAGTGATTGTAAGAAGGCTCTGTGTTGTACCAAGCTTATGGAAGTAGGATCTGGCAAGGTGTGCGCAGATCTCCTTTCCTATGCAGAGTTGGTTTCGTGGCTCTGTGCATTGAAAGAAGATAATAAAGAAGATGAAGAGTTGGTGGACGTAGCCCCATGCTGGGGTGAACCACACATATCCTTTGTTATGGTACTTTGTTCTATACTGTTCATGTGTTTGTGTATTTATTTTCTTAGTGCTTATTCTGGATGAATTTTTAATGCTTAGTGATATGAATCAATGTTAGATCTGATCTATTTCTATATGCTAAGTGCTTGGATGTGCTAGATCTTATCGAATATTGTGTTGTTCTGTAATTAGGGTTTGGTTAAAGACTAATGAATGTTAACTGCTAAGTGCTCTTTTAAAGCATTGTGATCACAGATCTGTGTCTCAAATAGGTTGTAGACACTTGAGTCCTGCAACCCCCCCCCGCCTCTACCTTGGGTGAGACTTCATCTGCTTCGAAAGTGTTTCTGAAAGGGTTGGTAGTTAGGGTTTTGTTGGTGTGTTGTTGAAGTGTTGAACCCTGGGTCTACCCCTGTGCCAACAGGGAGACACTGCCCAAATGGAAGTTCCATTACCACAGCTGGAAATTGAGATAGCATGGGAAGGAGGAGATACCAACCAAATGGAATTTCCATTACCTTAGTCTAAAATTGAGGCAGACCCCATCCAATTGGCAGAGACATCAAATAAAAAGAGAAAAATGACAATTGATGCCCCTAAAACCTCCACTGAGAAGAAAAGAAGAAAAAAAAGGACAACATAGCCTGGAGAAACCCAGGAAATGATACAGATAGAGCATCCCTCATAGGAAAATACTCAGGAAAATATACAGTCATCAATCGTGCACCTCAAAACACAGTTCCTCAAGGGTTATGAAATCGAGATGGCTCAAGTTCTAGGGAATTTAGGGATATCAATTGAAAAAGACACAAACAAGCCTGAGGAACACAAAGCACTAGCTTCATCTTCAAACCCTGTTGTGGACCTCCATGACATAGAAATGTCATTCCCCAAAGAAACAAAATAGACAGAACCTCACGCTGAGGCAAATAACCATGTAGAACAGGCAAAGCACATAGAGGAAATAGAGGAACAATTATTGACTGATTAGGGTGAGGAAGACCCTGATGTTCCACAAAAATAGAAAACAATAGGCAAAGGACACATTAGAATCAAAAAGTTGAAACAGGAAAACAAGTTGTTGAGAAGAAGGGTTAAAAGGATTAAAGTATTAAAGAAGAAAGTTGGCAGACTAAAAGAACTAATTAAATAATTAAGAAAACAATTAGAGAAAGTTGATGAGGACCATGAAAGAAAGAAGTCCAAAAGGCCTAGGACACAGGGAGGGAACCCACTTCCTAGGAGGCCAATCCATACAAGTTCTATAGGAACACAGACAGAGTTGCATGTCACTAAAGAGACAACAGAGTGGAGATATCAAACGCAAGAATGGGTTTAGGGAACCTAGTGAACCAACCACCCCTCCTTACAACATCACATATTTACATGTAAGATCTCAGCTTGCATGAGGACATGCAAGAAGGTAAGCTGGGGGGTATGTTGAGTTGAGAGAAAGGTACAAATATCCTCCTTATTCTCATGGTTTATGATATAATCTTAATTGAGTTTTCTGTTAATTAGGGATAATTAGGATAGGAAATGATTAAAATGTGTTCTAGAAATATCATTGAGTAATATTAGATAAATTCTAATATTTAGTTGGAATTGTGTGATTTTGTTGCAGGACTGGATAAATATTGTCAAACCCAAGATAGTTAAGGAGATTTCAAAGATATGAAGACTGTTGAAAGTTGAAGACATGAGGTGCAAAGTAGTTTTGAGAAAGATCGATTCCTTATTTTGTAAACTTTATAAATAGTAAAATCAATCCTGAGGATCTTTCGATCCTCAGGATAACTTAATTTAACCATATCATTGTAATATATAGGGGGTAAAGAATCTCAAAAAGAATAAATCTAAGAATTTTATCCAAGCATTCAGAATTCAGAATTGCTCTGCGAAAACAGTCTTTTGTAAATGTTGTATCAGTCATGGAATTAATAGAAGATTTTGGCATTTTTACCATTCTTGCATACTGAGTTTCTAGTAGCAGTGCTTCTGAGGACCGAGGGATTAGTCTAAAGGAGTTACTGTCCCAATCTCTAATTGTATCAGTTTGATTTTTGTTCTATGATTTAAATCTCTTTTGCAATAGTTAAGATGAATGCATGAGTGTGTTGATATTTTTATATTGTTTTCTTACGAAATATTGGTGTTTCATCTGAATGTTATCGATTGCTGTTCCGGTTTCAATTTCTGTAGTTTACTTCTTGATAGTTCCTCTCATTTTCATATGCGTTGTCCCTTTCGCTTAAATT
>SNQJ01S0055356.1:6746-19055 GCA_010110895.2 Picea sitchensis
GTTCATAGGTTTTTGAATTGATGAATAATGTCTTCTTCTTTCAAATCAGCTTGAGAAAATCTTGCAAGGTCCTTGTTGTTGAATGATGATGAGAGATAATCCTTGTGAAGGTTCAATGCTAAATTTTGAAGCATGTTACATTCGGCCTACGACATATCTAGTTTTTTTTTTTTTTATCTCATGCACTAGAAAATTCATGATATTTGTGTGTTGGGAGACTCAATGATGCTTTTTTTCATGCACCTTAGAGGTTACAGAGAATAGAGAAGTCCTAATGGTCTAAATGTACTCCTTTTGTCTCCTCAAAACTCTCTCAAGTTACATAATGTCCTTGTTGTCCATAGCTACACAATGAGTCCTTAAACCTACAGTCTAGACTAGACATGGAAGAGAAAACCTTGCACAAAATATTTGACCAAAATGTCTAGAGGAGATGGCCAAAGATTCTACTCTCAGCTCAAGATTACTAGGATGATATTGTCATATATTATAAAGTGTGGAGCAATCCAAAAAATAATAGCGCCAAAGAAACCAACCATAAACTTAATTTTATGTCCAAAAAACAAATTGAATGTAGGGAAATATTGTCACCTAAAATTCAATCCAAACAAGAGATCACACCCTTAACCAAAGAGTATATGCTCTTAAGTCTATGCGAGGAGGTCTGAAATGAAGTTACACCAACAAAGCTAACTGATAACATAAAAGGGTGCATAGATACCCGATAGTTTGAGTCCAATTTCTTATAGCTAATGCACCAAAGAAATAAGAAAACAAAAAACAAAACCTAGGATCCAAGACCCAAAACACTAACCTTTCAATTTATCTCTACAAAATTATTCACTAAATTCAATTCATAGCTAGAATCCTYGACCCCTCACTCTAAATCCCAGTCTTGGAGGTCTAACACTAGGAGGAATGAACCGTGAGTGCTCCCAATTCACTTGAGTGAAACATCCATAGTCCCACAGTGCTCACAAAGATTCAAACAAAAATATTCATTACACAGAGCTAAGAATGAAGTTTGCAAGTCTGAAATGAAGTTACACCAACAAAGCTAACTGATAACATAAAAGGGCGCATAGATACCCGATAGTTTGAGTCCAATTTCTTATAGCTAATGCACCAAAGAAATAAGAAAACAAAAAACAAAACCTAGGATCCAAGACCCAAAACACTAACCTTTCAATTTATCTCTACAAAATTATTCACTAAATTCAATTCATAGCTAGAATCCTTGACCCCTCACTCTAAATCCCAGTCTTGGAGGTCTAACACTAGGAGGAATGAACCGTGAGTGCTCCCAATTCACTTGAGTGAAACATCCATAGTCCCACAGTGCTCACAAAGATTCAAACAAAAATATTCATTACACAGAGCTAAGAATGAAGTTTGCATGTGTGAGGAGCTGGGATTTTTCCTCAATTCTCTCATCTTGATGCCACTACGATAGTTTACATGTTGATGAGCCATGTCGATATTAATTTCTTATTGACATGTTCTTAGTTATAATCTTAAGGGATGATATGATTTGATCTCACCCCATTTTGGGTATATTAGCCCAAAGTTAAATCGGTGGCCATTTTGACCCATTGATATGCTTCATAATTAAGATCTCATCTCACTTAATAAAAGAAGATAAGAAGATGTTACCTAGTATTTTTCCTTGAATCTATCTTTAGAAATGACCATTACTAGATTAGATTTCACCAAGCATTTTTTAATCCTCCTGGTGTGAACATTCTGGATCCTCCTGGACCTCTGTGAGCATTCCTTGATCCTCCTGGATCATGAATGGTATCTGGTTGCAGGTGCCATATTCTAGTGGAGTGCCATTCGAGTGAACCAAAACTTCCTTAATGGTGCACTAGCGAAGACGCCACTCTCTCTAGTCCAATACGGCTTGTGGTTACAACCAAATGGAACCTTCTTCATCCAAATCGGGTGGGATGGTATGGATGTGGAATTTAGTTCCAATCACTTTCTTCAGGCATGAGACATGAAAAACATGATGTAGCTTGGAGTGACTAGGAAAAACTAACCAATAGGCCACTAGCCCTAGGTGTTTGATAATAATATAAGGACCATAAAATTTTGGTGAAACTTTTTGGCACTACCGGGATTTGAGTGAAGTATGCTTGTATGGTTGGAGGATGAGAAACACTTGATCCCCTTCCTCAAATTGACACTCAAAACAACCATCATCTGCATGCTGCCTCATGTTATTTTTATTCATTATGAAATTGTCTTTGAGAGTATAGAGAATTTTCATGTAGACAGTAAGATTGTGGTCAACCTTATGAACCTTGGAGACAGCCAACATGTATGGGAGAACCAATGGTGACTTATTCCCATAGACTACTTCAAAAGGAGTAATAAAAGTGGTAGTATGATAAGAGGTGTTGTACCACTATTCAACTAGCGGTAACCACTGAACCCATGGATGTTGACTTTCAGACACAAAACACCTCAAATATGTTTCCAAACACTTGTCAACCCATTTTTATTTCCATTAGTCTAGGGATGAAAATTTATGTTGAGATGCAATTGATTTCCTTGTATCCTCAATAGTTCTTGCCAGAAATTGTTGGTAAAAGTGGGATCATAGTCAGAAACAATAGAATGAGGCATTCCATGGAGTTTGAAGATATTATCCATAAACATTTAAGCCACCTTGGATGTTGTGAACGAGTGTTGAAGAGCATAAAAATGAGCATATTTGGAAAGATCATCCACTACCACCATGATGACTGACTTATTTGCTTATTTGGGCAAGTTGACAATAAAATCCATGGAAATATCCATTCAAATAATAGGTGGAAGCATAAGTGGTTGGAATTTACCAAGAGATTTTACAGTCTCACCCTTACACTAAAAGGAAAATACCTCTAGCAGAGGTTTTTATGAACACTCCTATTAAAATATCCCAAAAATCCATTTATAGTAGAGGATACTAGTAGAGGCGAGCGGACGAAGGTTTTAGAGGATTTTTTTGTACAATGTGTTTATAAATATATAATGCACTGGTGCATTTTATACAACTGGCGTACCAGTGCATGCACAAATAATGCACTGTAGTAGGGTTTTTTGAAACAAAGAAAAATACTCATGTGCGCTACAAAAATAATGACACACCAGTATGCAAAGTTGCTCTAAAAAATTGTGCACTTTGGCTGTGTTATTTTTAAATTTTTTATATACGATGGTGCGCTACTTAAATAATTGCACCGGTGAGGAAATTTTCTCCCAAATAATGGCGCACCGTGGTAAGGTTTTCAAAAAAAATACTCCACTGTGCTACGTAAATAATGATGCACGAGTGCAGCTAGTTATTTAATGCACCATAAAAGGGTTAAATTTAAAATATTACAAGCCATATTCTTAATCATGCAGAGATGTCAGCCAAGATATCAACAACAACAACAAGAGTAGAGGGTTGACATGTACAATGTTTTATGGGATTGGGACCGAGGGAGAGGGAGAGGAATTTGTTTCCTGGGCGTTTCTGTGAATTTTTCTATTTGCATTTAAGTTGTAAGTACTTGAGTCTAAAGTATAGGCATTTTAGGTGTAAATACTTGAGTCTAAAGTATAGGCATTTATGTTGTAAATACTTTTGTATAAAGTATAGGTAGTCTCTCAAAATTCTAATCTATAATCATCTTAAGCATGTTATAAACTGAAGTATTTAATGAACTCCCAATTAACAGGTTGTCTAGCAAAATTTTAATTTGTATTAGTTGTTAATTCACAATTTTGTGTGATTATGATGACAATTTGAATTATTATGAACATAATGTCCACGATGGGAATATTGCTCCATGGGTACCTACTATTTTCTAGATCACCCTTCCCATATTGCCATCATGATCATCAATGATTATAACCTTGTGTGATCTCATTGTCAATGATCATAACCAGCTTGTATGATCTTCAATGAGCATAACCTCTCTAATATTGACATCAATGATCATAACTTCCATGATCGCGTCGTCAATGATCATAAATTGCGTGTTCTCTCCATCAATGATCATAACTTGTGTGATCTCACCATCAATTATCATAACCTTGATCTTGTCGTCAGTGATCATAACCATCTCTCAAAATCCTAAACTATAATCATTTCCCATTTATAATATAGTTGGGAGTTCAACAAATCCTTTAGTCTACATCATGCTCAGTCTAGCGAAATTCTAATATATATTAATCGAAAATAAAATATCGATAAGTTTTAAATAAAAATGATGTGTATATTTAAAATACACCATACTGGTGTGTCTATAACACACTAACACACTGGGTCGTTGCATTAATAACCCCACCATGACATGATTAAATACAAAAAATACACACCATCATAGGATTATTTCAAAAATTATACTCTGATGCACTATGTGGTATACTAACACACCGGGCAACACACATGCTCTAAGCGGATGCACCGTGATAGGGTTATTAAAAAAAAATCTGGTGTGCTTATTAAAACCCGATGCACCGATGCTGCTAATAATAGAGCACACTGTAACATGGTTAACTAAAAACATTGATGCACCCTTGTAGTATTATTTAATAAAATATATGCTAGTGCACTCTGTAGTATACTGACGCATCGAGGAGCACCATTTCTCCAAAGGGAGCACTGTGTTAGTTTTTTTTTTAAATAATCGGTGCCCTATGTAACACTAGATGCACTGGTGCATCGAAGAATTGACCACACCATGTTTGGGTTATTTGTAAAAAATATTATCCAATGTGCTACATAAATATTGTAACACTGGTGCTTTCAGTCATCGAGGATACTGAAACAGGGTTCAATAAAAAATAAATTACCGATTGTAAAATTTATTTTTACATTTCAATGTTGTAGAGATCAAAATCACTAGTGCCACTTTTTCCTCTCTGAAGCACCTTGGCATCGATTCTTCCCTTTCTTTCCTTCCTTCCACCTATTGTTGTCTACGTGGATTTCAAATTTTTCCAAATGGTGGTAAAATTTGGTTTTTTTAACTATGTTCCAACCATGCCTCCCCGAAGACAAAATGTTCAGGTAATATCTTTGTTTCTTTATAACTTAAGTTTTCAATGGCTTCAAATTTAAAATTGAGTTAGTTTTTTACTGATTAAAAAAATAATAAAATATGGCGGTGCATTAGAGACGTTCGACTTTCACTGTAGTTGGTGCACCCTATAAATGTACAAGGAACAACACAACATAGTGTTAAATTCCTCGACGATGCATAGGTAAAGAGGAACGCACCGACACATATTTTTATTGACACACTGGTCCGTTACTGTACATGACGCACCACGCAAATTAGATATATTATTTTGCATGATGCATTAGTAAGGGTGTGGATCGATGTGTTCATGTTTATAAACACACCGTTTTAAAAATTGGCATTTTGTCACGATGAACACTGTAAATTCTCTGTGTGCACTACTAGCGATGCGATCCAAATGACTTGAACGTACTTCCCGAAACAATTAGGTCAAAATTTGCAAAGTTTCATACTCATCAATTTAAAAAAAATGGTGGGGTGGTGTGTTTGTGTTACCGAAACACACTGGGGAATTTAAGGAACGTATACTAACCGTCTTAATTAATTTAGAAAAAAACAATTTACAATGCGTTAGGATTTTAATTTGTTTTTACTTTAAGTAGTGTATAGGGTAGTCATAATGCACCAGTAGGGCGATGCATCAATTTAAAAAAATTAGCGGGGTTGTGCATCTCTGTTACTTAAACACACCGGGGAATATAAGGAATGTATATGGACCGCCTTAACTAATCTTTTAAAAATTATTTTACAGTGTGTTAGGATTTTAATTTGTTTTTATTTTAAGCAGTGTGTAAGATAACCATAATGCACAGAGGCATGGGTTTACATGACCAGACCGGTGCAGTAGGGTTATATAATGCACCACTTTACATAATATAACAAATTTTATATGGTGCGTTAGTTTTCACTGGTGCACCGTGGGAGGTTCTCACAAGTTATGTACACACCGCAAGTGGTGTTTGACTATTTTTTAGGCGCACCAGTTATGAAATTTACTTATTTTTTGAAGGAAGTTATTTTTTCATATTTATAAACAAATTTCTCGTTTATTAGATTTTTTGTTTTTGTTTTATGTATGAGTGAGGCTGATGTATTTCATATGTTCATCATGAAGATACGTGAGCGAAGATAGCAGTAGAAGAAGAAGGAGTAGAGGGTGGACCTGTACAATGTTGTATGAGAATGGGAGGTGAGGGAAAGGGAGAGGTATTTGTACCCTCTCCCTATTACTACAACGACTCGTGTTCTCTTGAGGAATGTAGACCTCCTTAAGTAGTATGAGTAGGCTACATCCATGAAGTGGCACTCCAAGTTGTTGGTGCATCTGATCCATCGATGGGATGTCCATCAACATGCTTTCTGTGTGGTTCTAAATCAGTGGTACCATCCCACTGAGGATGATATTGTGACATTCTCAAATATTCAACACAATTTATTCTAAAATTGTTGTTTTTAAAATAAATTTCCATTTATGGAAATTCGGATTTGAATTTGTGAAAGTATATAATTATTATTTTTGTGACTGTTGGGAAAGATTTTGACTTGCCAATTGTCCTCTTTTCATGGACACATGTGAAAGACAAAATTTTAGTAAACTGAATGTTGGAAAACAAGTGGAACGACCAAGTTAAAAGTAGCTGACTATGACTCCATGAGTGGGGAACATGTTTGATTTAATTCAGAGCTGATTTTTTAAGAGTGTTAGAAGTTGAGTTCTGTCACTGGTAGCCCCTAAAAACAAGGGATTTGTAAAGTTGCAAATTTCCCAAGGAGGGAAATCAATGGAAATTCCTAAGAAATGGAAAAAGGATATATACAACATATGTGTGAGACAAGACACTACTTAATATGTTGGGGAAATGACTATTTGTTTTTATGATCACAAGTGGTGTTAGGAAAATGATTTTCTGAATTGTTCAGAGGGACAATGGCTAAGGAGTGATGCTTAGTTTTCCATTATGGAGTCATGGCCAGGCTAGGGGGTGCTCACGACAAGTAATTATGGTTTTGATGTATCTACGGTTGGGTGGAATGTGGTTGTTCCACTTGTTTTCCCAGCATCACGGTTTCAGATATGTATCTTTGTTTGATTTTCTATTGGATTATTACAATACCATGTGACTATAGAATTTGATGCATTTTGTTTAACTAGGTACCCTTATGTAGATTATAGATTTGCATGCATATGTAAAGATATGATCTACATAGAAAAGATATGATCTACATAGATGTGTGTTTTATTGTTATGAAGGATTTATTAATTTGTATATAGCTATAGAATTAGATATATTCTAATTGTTTATGTTGCATATATAGTGATTCACAAATAGCTTCAGAATTTGTATATATGCTACAAAATTTGGTCTATAAAGGTGTAGAGAGATTACAAAAGCTAAATAGTCATGTTATGACTCATAGATCCATTAACATAGAATTATATATTTTTAGTTATAAATCTGAAAAAGGTAAAGTCTACATAATTCTTCTTAGTTATACAAATATTAAAACTCTGAAATTTCCATACACAGTATTATGGTTTTTAGTTATACAAATATTAAAACTCTGAAATTTCCGTACACAGTATTATGGTTTTCTAGATATCATACAGCTCTAGAACATTAGAATGATTTATGTATTGAAGAAAGAATAATGTATTTATACCACTAGAATGGAAAGAATCGAGGTTTTGTTTCCTTTCATTTGAATACTTGAAAACGACCCTTAGAAACAAGTTTAGTGAGTAAGAAGAGTTACAGAATCAAAAGAATAAGAGCTACAAAATTAAATATGTTAGTTATGAAATCTGCATATCATGCTTTCTTAGTGTATAACAACAGAAATATATTACAAATAAAAGAACTCAGTATACTCTCTTTGAATATAAATGTGTTGAAAACTTTGTTAGAAGATTTTGCTTTCAACTATGTGCTACATAATCCTTTATCGGATTAACAAGTGATAATACAAATACTATCGGATATTCTGATCTCTCTCTATATATATGCGTTTTTCTGAAATGTAGGAATAAATGTAATCTGGAGAAGTTATATAAGCTTCCAGACTTTATAACAAATTAAAGTATCAAAACATAAGGAGAAACCATGGTATGGAAGTCTTAAAGAAAAAAACTCTAAATGTATTTCTGACTTGGGATTTTAGTCTAGAATAGAGCATTCAAGTACAACATTTCTCGGGTTTAATTTGAAGCTGGGAAATAAGCATTCCAAAAGGAACTCGAGTACCTGTTTGCGAGTAGAGTCTCATGGTAACTCCATGGAAATACTTAGGCACCTATAAGACATATTCATAACACTTTATCAGAAATAATACTTTAGACCAAATTAAATGCAAACATAAATCAGAAAGGGAAGGACTTGAAAAGTAGAACATTGTCGAACCACTTATCTCTTATGGTTCGATTTCCATCGGAAGTATACTCTATGATAACATGCGTATAACAGTTTCCTTTCTTCGTTGAATATGTATGCCTCTTCGCATAAACTCGAAGGTTGATAAACACTTGATAACTGAGCTCCTGGAAGGAATGTTGAATGCTTAGAAATAGGGCAACAATCATGAGAGACCCATCATTAATATTCTATTTACGCTAATAATTTAAGATTGCAGATAAATCAAGTGCAAACGAAAAATAGAAGTATGTTCCTTTTATTCTGGGTATCAACTGTTACAGATTATCTGGTTGAAAACTAAACATATACAAAACCAGCGATAAAATAAAGGAAGAGAAAATCTATTAAATTAGTATTTTAAATACCCCTTTACACAGAGTATACAATCCCTTCAACATAGGGATATTCTTAGTCTTAAGCAAAGTTAACAGAATTTTATGCGATTGTGACTAGAGTAAAGTCTAGAAATAAAAACGGTTATGGGAAAATCCTTTGCTAAAGCCACAAAGAAATCTTAAGACGACGGGAAACTAAAGGATATCTAATAGCAACAAAAACCTGGAAATCGTTCCTTTAAAATCAATGAAAGGGTACTTAATTCTTTATAAGGATAAATACTTTCTGTGTCATAATATTTAAAGGAAAATACTGGCAATTGGCCAATGAACACATATATATATTACATAAGTATTTCATGGTTAAAAGAAAACCTTACCCGAACAGAATGTCATTGGATCGTTTGTCCATGACTTCTGGACTGCTTCGAAGAAGAATCAAAGAAAACTCATTGAATTAAATCTCAGGAATTCAGAGCCAAGTGAACACAGATTAAACAAGGGTTGCATGAAAACCCACTCCCTCCAGAGTTAGTTGAGAAATACATGTTGAACAATGAAACTTAATATAACTAAATGCACAAGTAATGAATATTTTTTGTCAAAAAATAATAATTGAAGACTGTTTGTTATTCAAAATGTATAATGAACAGTAAGATGAAACTATAATATTCATAAATATAATATAAATATAATAAATATATTATAAATATAATAATAAATAATATATTAGATAATAAATATAATAATGCATAATAATAAATACATAGTACAACTTTTTATATTTAGATGTGGTGATTGGTGAAATTCATTGATTATGTAATTAATTCTACATATTGAAAGACTTGAAGGGAGTAATAACACTTCAATTCTATCAACCAATTAGAAATGAGAAACACAAATATTTTTATGATATCCAAAAATATATATTTATTTTCCTATGTTAAACATTACATTGGATACACAAATTTATGGTAAAAGACAAATTAATGTCACATCAAAAACAAACTCATTGTTATAGTCCCATGGCAAGGACTAATAAGTTAAAGAAGAAAACAAGGAAGAGTAAAAAATGTAAACCTTTTTCCGACCTCATTCACTAGGTACTGCCTCTGCAAGACATTGTACCCCATTTTTTTTTATGCTCGAATTGCCATGTGAAGATAGGGAGGTGGTGGGTTATGGTTGGTCCAGTTCACCGAGTGTCAGTGCTTCTACCTAGGTGGACTCAATACAAGACCTTCAAAAAAACTCTAGTAGGTTTAAACTTCTCGTTTTCATGTGATTCCTTATTAATTTCCATTATCTCCATGTATAGAATACAAAATTAAACTGGAAACAAAACTATAATGCATGCATGGAATAGGTAAAGTTATAAAGGAACACCATACTTGGAGAGATCTGTAATGGTACACTTCAATCCTAGAAAGAGATTTTGTCGGAACAATGAAGGGATTTGTGTAATAAGGGTTTATTTCCAAAGTTTTATCCTTTAAAATAAAAGATTTAATAATACTCTCCTTTTAACTTTATATGTCTCTTATAGAAGAGTCATACCAAAGGATAAAAAAGTTTGTTAGTATCATTCGAGTCATTGGAAAAGAACCTTAGATATGGATTATTGTTAATCAATGAAAAACTAAATAAAGGTCTTTGAGTTTGATAGGAATCAAAATATTGAGCCTAATAACGAATGCTTAAATACTTTCCTGCTCGATGTTGAAAGTGACAATAAGATTCTTGAGAACTTTAGATATATGGTTTTGATGAAAGATGCATTAAGTATTTCTAAGTGAATTAAATTAGTCTATGGGAAGAGAGAACAAACATAAGTGGTGAGAATTATGTAGCTCGGGTTTTAAGGACATATCTAATTTTACATTGTCAAGATAAGAGTTGGTGAAGAACAATTCCTTATTTACAACCTAACAATTTATATATATATATATGGAATTTTGGGTAGGTTACATATATCAATGGGCTATCCACGAGAGTGGAGGATTTTCCCTAGTTCCCATATGTCCTAGTAGGTGTTGCAGTGGAGAATCGTCTCATGTACTCTCAATGATATATTTTGGTTGACGTACTATCCCTAGTTGATTTTCAGGTGTCTCGTGCACAACTACAGATCACTTCTTTCAGTGCATAGGAGGTTAGGTCCCTCTCACTGTTAGTGATGACCATAACACACTTTACCAATGATCGTAAGAACATTAATTTTCCTCTTTCGTATTATGTTGATTTGTTGGTACAAAGGACACAGTGTATCAGATGGTCTGCCATTTTTTTGTAGCAATTTTGTATAGCACTAGACAAATGTGATGCCATCATATGTGGGAGGTTGAACTTCCCTTTTTCCTCAGAGTTGTTTTTCTTTTTTTTGAGAGGTTTCTGGAGATGAGGCCGATTTTTGTGTGTCATCTTGCTAGGCTGAGGACTCATGTATGGATGCACATGTTGGGGGAGATGATGCCCAAGAGGGCCCAACTGTAGTTTCCAACTAGGATCTCCCGAGACACACTAGGGATACTAGGTAGTGAGGCGGATCACATATTCGTTATGGTGCCATGTCCTTATGCAGGTTTGGATTGGCAAGGATGTCCTAACATCATCTTCACACCAAATGAGCCACTAGATGATAGAGGTAATATTAATGTTTTGTTTAAATTAATCTACTTTCATTTTATTGTCTTACTTAATAAGAATAAAATTAATTCTAACACATTCTTTAACTTGTTTTATTAAATTGTTCAATGAAACTATGCAATTATTGTTATGTACTATATATTTTGCATATATTGGCACTTTTATTTGGGACGTGTCTCCTCCCCCAATATATGACGATGAAGAGATGATGCCTGAGGCCACAATGGGTCAAGGTCCTCATGTGCATATACTCGATGGCATGCATCGCAGGCCAGATACATGATTCAGGTTGGAGTTGGGTGATCGGCTCTGTACACTTTTGACTAAGTTGGGAGTCTTCCTTATGATGATGCAAGAAATCATGGCAGATCCCATGCTCTTGGAGCTTTGGAATGAGATTTCACGTGATTTGATGCCTCTAATGCATCATATCATTGGAGCTACCAGACTACTAGCAGCGAGGAGGGATTCTGATGATAGACATAACTCACCTTCCAGTACGACACGTTTTTCCAGTACCCCATTGATTGATGAGGGTGGTTGTGATTCCTCTCCACATCCTCCTTCACCTCACCTAGATCATGATCACGCATCACATATTCCTTCTCCTCCTCTTTCACTTCACCTAGATGAGCAAGAAGGACCTATTCCTCATCCTCCTCTTTCACCTCACCTAGATGAGCAGGAAAGACCTATTCCTCCACCACTTATTTATGGTTAGAGAGACGACCAACCACTTTCTCCTGACCATCCATCATATTCTACTATAGACCAAGCCTCCACTACTGTTGTAGATATGGATATTATCCCATCGGATGGACCATATATGTTATAACAGTTATTTGATTTGTTCATGGT
>SNQJ01S0055356.1:29053-41763 GCA_010110895.2 Picea sitchensis
GATAGTGCATTCATTGAGCTTAAGAGGTTACTAACTAGTGCACCAATTCTACGAGTGCCGGATATGGAAAGGGACTTCACGGTCTGCACGGATGCCTCAAAACAAGGGTTGGGGGCCGCGCTGATGCAGGATGGAGGAGTGATAGCTTATGCGTCAAGAAATTTGAAGAAGCACGAAGAGTTATACACGACTCATGATTTAGAGTTAGCAGTCATGATGCTAGATCTGAAACTTTGGAGGCACTATCTTGTAGGGTGAAACTTTGAGGTCAAAACGAACCATCAAAGTTTAAAACATCTCTTTACTCAAAGAGATCTGAATGCCAGGAAAAGGCGATGGAGTGAGTTTATGAGTGAGTACGATTTTGGTATTTCGTACATAAAGGGAAAGGAAAATGTGGTCACATATGCCTTGAGTAGGAGACCACGTATCTTCTCCTTGGTAACCTTAAAGGTCAATTTGAGGAAACATGTGTTGACACAACTCCCAGGGGACAGTTGGTACTTAAAGGTTACTTCAAACCTCTAGAGTAGGAGGCAGTTAGTTCCAAAGTATGAAGGATATAGTCTGGAAACAGACGGACTGTTAAGATACCGAGGAAGGATGTACATCCCGGAGAATGGGGATATTTGAAGCATCATACTGAGGGAAGCCCATAGAGAACTTTATTGTGCACATCCGGGTGTGAAGAAGATGTACGCAGATATGAAGAAGCTCTTCTTTTGGGTAGGCATGAAGCGTGATGTAGTCCATTTCGTTGCCAAATGCCTAGAGTGCCAATAGGTGAAAGCCGTCCACCATCACCCAACAGGCCTCCTACAACCACATGATGTCCCTATGTCCAAGTGGGAAGTCATCTCTATGGATTTTGTTGTAGGGTTGCCGCTCACATCTCATAGACACAATTCCATTCTTGTGATAGTGGATAAGTTAACCAAGAGTGCTCATTTCATTCCAGTTAGAGACATTTACGATGTTACTGATGTGGCACGAGTGTTCATAAGCGAGGTTATCCGTTTTCACGAGATACCAAAGAAGATTATTTCAGATAGGGATTCCAGATTCACTTCTAGGTTTTGGATGAGTTTACAGTCAGCATTGGGGACTCAGTTGAACTTAAGCACAACTTATCATCCTAAAACAGATGGGAAAACTGAGAGAGTGAATCAAGTCATGGAAGACATGCTTAGGATGTATGTAATGGATAATAAAATCTAGTGGGAGAAGTACCTACCTTTGGTAGAGTTTGCCTACAATAACTGTTATCATAGTTCCATTGGAATTCCACCATACGAAGCTTTGTATGGAAGGCCATGTAGAACACCATTGAGTTGGGATAGACTAGAAGACCGAGTAACAGTTGGGCCAGAATTGATTCAAGAAATGGAGGAACATGTGATTCAAATTAGGCAGAGACTAAAGGAAGCACATGATAGGCAGAAAAGCTAGGCAGATGCACACAGGATCGACCGAAGTTATGAAGTGGGAGACCAGGTTTTCATTCGTATCAGGCCTAATAAGAGTACCATACGGTTCGGGAAGGGGACAAAATTGTCACCTCGGTTTATAGGGCCATTTAGGGTCCAAGAGAAAATTGGACCCATTGCCTATCGTCTCGTATTGCCACCCCACTTGCATAAAAATCATAATGTATTTCATGTATCTATTTTACATCATTATGTTGCTGATGAGTCACATAAACTAAATTGGAAGGAATTGCAGGTATCGAACGTGGGAACCCTCACGGTAGAACCGTTACGCATATTGGACAGTAGAGTTCGACAGCTCAGGAACCATCTGGTAGACCAAGTTAAGGTCCAGTTTGACAAGTATAGTCCAGGATCTGCGACTTGGGAAGACGCCGAGACACTATGGAGAGACTATCCCTCACTATTTTGACCACCTCGAGAACATGTTTCTTGAAGATGGGGTGTATGTAACACCACCTTTTGACTTAGACAACCAGGATTACCTGAGGCCTATACACTTTATTTTCTAATCACGGTGAAACTATTAAGCGATACACTTAAACTTTAAACTTTATGAACTTTATGAATGTTTAGATGTTATTGATGATGATGCATGTAATGCGATCTATTATGTGAATGTAAATTTTATGAATGTTTAAATGTTATTGATGATGATGTATATGATGCAACATATTGTGAGAATGTGAATTTAATGAATGTTAAATACTATTAGAATGATGTCGGATACAATGCAATATATTTTGGGTAAAAGATAATCTTGTGAATGGGTGTCAAATTTGAATTATGGGATATTATGAAATCTAATTCTAATGGGAAAAACTTGATGTTAATGTATCGGTACGGGGATACCAAATTGAAATGATGATAGTATGCAATTACATGATGATAATGCATAGAAATGTATGAGTTTGTGTTGCAGACTAACCTGCAGTTTATGGGCTATGAAATAGTCAAGTGATAATGATGATGAAAGTGGATATCAGGACCACTAACCGAGAAATATTATAGTATGAATAATTCATGTGAAATTTATATTGATTTGGATGCATTGCTATGATATGTGGACTAGTGCATGATTTTGGTACTAACACTGCCCAAAACCGAATAAACGATGACAAAACCTCCAGCAACACGGTGCCCTTGTATGTTCCATTGTAGGGTGTNGTGTGAACCATGCTCTTTTCCTTTGTACCATAAGATACCTTAACTTCGGGACGAAGTTTCCTGAAGGGTGGGTGTATGTAACGACCCTAGTTGGATAAATGTTTAAGAATTATAAAGTAAAACTAATTAGGGGATTAATTGTGCTAACAAGGTATTAATTAAACAAAGATGATTTAATGATATTAATTAAGTGATTTATTAATTAATTAAAGGATATAATTTTGATTAATTAATTAATAATTTAACTACAATCTACATTTAATAACTTGTGTAATGGGTTTAATAGATTAATGGTATATGATATAAAATGGTTGCGTATGCAACAAGGGATAGCCTATGAATCCCGAGAAGATAAAAACATTAAAGGAGGGCAGGTAAGGGAGTAAAAGGCATGAGGCGGTGAAGGAGGAATAAGGGAGGAAGGGAGGGGGACGTGAGGGAGGGACGTAAGATGGATTCTGGGAGGATTGTGAGGTTTGCAGGGAGCAGTAGAGTTCTGGCTGTGGTACTTTTGATCAGTTGAGGCACCGGGTTGCTGGAGGTTTTGGGCACGGGGGCCAGGATATCCATAGATATGTTGGAGCTAGGTAGTTTTCCTAGTTGGCAGGGAGGAAAATAGGTTTGGGCAGTTATTCTTTGTTTGTGGCTGGGTTGGTCTGTGTATCAGGTAGAAGGAAGGCAACAACAAGGCAGCAAGGCAACATAAATTAGCATCAGAACTAGGAATTTGTTAAACTATGTGTTTATTTCATTCTGCCATGAAATCATTATTCATTGATAAATTTAAGTTACTGAAGTTGCTATTATGAAGATTGTTGTTATGTTATGAAGTTATTATCTCAGTTCATGAAATAAATTGCTTATGAAAGTAAATGATGTTTAGAAATATTTGGTTGTTACAAATCATTTACGGCGATATAAATTATAATGCCCAATAATTATTAACGCCCGGAATATTTTTCTATCATCTTTATTGCCCAACAATTGTTTAGTGTTATATTGTTTAGGCAGCCATACTTTATCATTTTTTTAAATAATAGGGTGCACTAACTCTTCAGTTAAAAATGCCCACTAATCTTAGGCTCAAGATTCTTTCCGATAGGAATTGTCCCTTATCTACAAGAATGAGAATTGATATAGGTCACTATGTTAACTTCACCTTGTTCCGTAACTTGTTTGTTGAAAAGAAAGGACTTCTGAAAACACTATTTTTTTTTCTATATTAATTATGGATTGTTTCTAATGTAATTTAGGTTATGGGCCGAGGTAAGGAGTTGTTGTTTTTCTCTTAGGGAGATATTTTAGAGGCTTGAAGGTGTGATGTAACCCTGTCTTCAGGATCCTTTGCAAACAACCTTATATATATATATATATACATATATATTAACTTACATCCTTAAGAGAGGGGTCCATCACTACACCAGAAGGTGGAGGGTTGTCCTTTTTTGAGCCTTGTGGGTTGTGAAAAGATAGCCACTCTATGCAAGTCTAGATTAACCCAAGTATCCAAGGCCACATGTCAACGATGATAAAAAAAACACTCGGGGGCTTCTTACAACAAAGTACTAAGACATTTCTCTTGAGATAATTTCTTCATTGATGATTGAGTAATCTCTTGGATGATTTGGTTTATTGGTGTAATAGTTTACTAGCCTGCGCCAGTTTAATGGTTGAAGGCCTTATAATTTTTTTTTTGTCAAACTATTAATAGTTCAACAATTAAAGAGGTCTCTACGCCTTGAGCCTTATGTCAAGATGGAAGGGGTGGTTGGTCATTATTGTTTCACCATACAAGTTTCCTTGTAGGAAACACAAATCCTCCAGTCATTCGTGCAATTTATTTCGATTGTTGTCATCTGCGTCTTATTGACCCATGCTTGGGGGCGTAGGTGTAGTCCTCTTATCAGTTATTCGACTCTTAACGTGTTGGTTTTTTCTTGAGTCCTTGGTCCTGTTAGGTTGTGTTGTGCCAAGGTTATTGATGCGTCTATCACCTGGGGATGACATGATTCCCAATGAGGGGATCATGGGGTGCCCTATGGGAAAGCGAAGAATGATAACTTGGCCAGAGTCGGTGCCTTCCATGTGAGTTTTGTTGAGCATTGTAAGTTTGATTTTGGTGCATGGGTTGAATGCCTTCATGCGTTGGGTTCGCGCACCTTGAGGTTCTAGTCTTTGGTTGTCAAGGTCGTTGTGTCGGGAGGGGGATGTTGTCCCTTAGCTTGTAAGCGTGGTCTTATTTGCGTCGAGTGGGTAGTCATCTCTCCTTCTTGTTTTACGTATGTTTCACCCAGTTTCTCTTATGCCAGTGCGTGGAGTCATAGTTGTCTGTTGCCTATTCTACGGGCATGGTGCTAACTATGAGATGTGGTGTTTAGCTATAATCGTTGTTGTCATCTTGTTTAAAAAAAAAAATGGCCACCTTCTGCTTCGCTCATAGTCGTAATGAATGGGTTGTTACATATATATTTATTCTAACTAAATTATTTTTCAAAAAAATTAAATTACATATGAATAAATGTTATTTTCCATTGTACTAATTACTCTTTTTTAATAGACTCTTCTATGCTAAAATTTGTTATTATAAAAAGTTATGATCCAATGATAAGCATTATAATGGCCCTAAAATTTTATGGATGCAAATTAATATTCCTATTGTTATTTTTGTCATTATTTAGTGAGTTGATTGCTATCAAATTTTAAATTACTTTATAAATATTTCCAAAAGTATTGATAAAAGTATGTAAACTAACATTTACACTTTAGTTAAAAACCAAATTATCAAAAAATCATGTTAAAAATTTACTTTTTAAATTATAAACCACGTTATTTGTTAAATATCTTACTTTTAAATCCACAAAATACATAAACATAAACTCAATTTTTTAATCATCATGTTAACATATCATCAAAAAGGTTGTACTATTAAACATTCATATCAACCATACTATTACTTTTAATATCAACATAAATTATTAGGATAAATTAGAAGCTATATAAATTAAAATATTACCATTCAATATCTAGGCATGTTGCCAACTATAAAACTATTATATGTCATTTCATATATATATAATTAAAAAAAAAAATCGATTAAATAACTCATGCATGGTTTAAAATATTCACAACTCAAATGCTCAAGCAAGGAATTACAATGCAAATCTTAAAATTGTTTCCCTAAGAGATATAAGGATCAAAGTCATATCCCTAACAAAAATGCTTTATACAAATGTTTGAGTGTGTCCAAGGGTAAGATGATTTTTAATAAATGGATAAATTTCACCTTCTATACACATCAGAATTCTAAGTACGCCACTGTTACTATGCTATTTTTTAGGTCTCAATGCTTTTATAACATGTTGGTAAAGGGTCAAACATCTAACATCTTGAGGCCTTTTTGAACATGATAGTAATAATTACAACTTTATCATGATAATAATTCTTAAAAATGTATATAATTAAATATGCAGTGACATATAAATATGTTCAAATAAAAATATAAAATCCCATTTCAATCAATCGTTCCATGCAATCACAAATACTTTGAAAGACAAGCACATTACGCATCAAACTGACTGTTAACCAACTAAAATTGTTTAATGCTTTGTTACAACTAAATTATCATTTCCTTTGTGAGAAGATGAATAAAAAAATATATAATTAGCAAAATAAAAATAACAAAAAGATACAACAATGGTATTAATGATGAAATAAAATATGTAAATATCACTTTCTATTGTCATCACCCTCATTATATTCCTTGCTTGGTATGATAACATTGTTGTTCTCAAAAATATGTTTTCATATAGGGTTGTTTCTTAATACAAACCACCAATCCCTATCTAACACATCTAGGTAAAAAACCACATAGTTGCAGTGTTTTGGGAAAACATAGGCCTCCTTAGCTTCACCGCACATATTTCTAGAGTTGATACATATCAGCCCACTATCGCGATCTTCCTTTACATTATTTTGATAAAAGGTGTGCCACCGCTTGCACCTAAAAATAACACATTGGAAAGAAGGGAAATCCACTCGAATGATCTCTTGTATATTTCCAACATAACCTAATACTCCCCTTATTAGGTTTTGATCGGGGTGGCTAGCACAACTAGATTGGTCAAACTCGACTTCTACTCCGTAGTCTTGTGTCATGCATCCAACATCGACATCCTTTGTGCGAAAATGATGTCCATATGCCCAAATAGATGGGAACAAATGGACCTATAAAAAAGTGAAAAAATCATAGTGTCATGTGTCTAATAAGCCGACCAATAAAATATAAAATATAGATGTTACAATTCAAAGGTGCATTATGAAGTTAAAATTGCACACAAATATATTATTACTGGGTTGTTGCACCAAATCCCTATGTTTAGTGCATCCTCTTCAACACATGGGTAATGACCAAATGCACCGTATTTCTCTCTGACTTGGTCAACAAACCAACTTTTGGGGCATATAATTGGTATATTTTCTTTTAAATGACCAATATAAGGCATGCTTCTACCATTCAACCATCTAAATTATTTCCTATCACTATCCCATTTTGTCGTCTTATGTTCGTACAATGTGACCCACGACTATGTTTCCTCCGAATTGTAAAGAATGAATTTATTGATGGCATAAATTTATGAATTTGCTAATGTTTACATATTCATGAAATCAAACCGACATATAGTACATATTAGATCGAAATATACATTATGAATTTCAGTGTGAGTAATTACTGTGTATAAATTTGACAAATGATAAGTCACTTTCTCTTTTTCAAGTGCCTTTTTCCATTCATTTGGAGAATCTCCCCTTCTCTTTTGTCTTCATCCTTTTCATCATCCCAAATTACTACAACTGGTGTGTGGTTGATCTACTTAATGTACTCAATGGAATAATATATAGACTCATATGATATGTACCCCTCTGCCATAAACCCCTTTGGTTTTTCCCTTTGTTGAAAAAATCTTTTAAATTTATTCATGTACCTCTCTAAGAAGAACATCCAATGATAGGAGACCACTCGAACTAATTCAACCCCATATACTATTTGAATTAGAAGATGAACCTGCAAGTCCATGAAACTCATCAATAGTTCCTTCTCAAACATACAAACAATATCAGTTATTTATTAATGCCGCCGTAGAATGCTATCCATATGAATCTTCTGATATCCTCAAATTATTAGAAATTAAATTCCAAGTTTAATATAGAAATAAATTTTCATTTTTTTAAAATCCGAATTTAAGAATAAATTTACATTTATGGAAAATACGAATTTAGAATCTTGGATTTTGTAATTATTATTTTATGACTATTAGGAAAAGGTTTGACTTTCCCAACTGTCCTCTTTTGATGGAAACATGTATGAGAATTTTTTTTTAATAAATTAAATGATGGAAGAAAAATGGAACATCTAGGTTAAAAATAGTTGACTATGACTCCATGAGTAGGGAACAGGTTTGAGTTAACTCCTAGCTGATTTATACAAGTGGTAGAAGTTTAATTTGGCCACTAGTAGCCCCTAAAAATATGGGATTTGTAAAGATGTGAATTTACCAAGGAAGGAAAGGAATGGAAATACATAGGCACAAGATATATACAAAATATGTGGGAGGTAGGACATTGCTTAATATGTTGGGATTGAGAACTGTTTTGTTTTTATGAGCACATCTGGTGTGAGGCGAATCATTTTATGAACTGTTGAAGAGGACAGTGACTAAACAATGTAATTCAGTTTTTCCTTATGGAGCCATGGTCAGGCTAGGAGGTGATGAAGACAAGTGATCGTGGTTGTTCTTTTTCTACATTTGGGTGGAATGTGGTTGTTCCATTTGTTTTCCCAGCATTATTTTTTTTCATATATGTATATCAACTATGTACTCAAATTGTTGATGTTATATTTTTGATGTTTTATTATTGATGATATGCAGTTGATGCTTTATAATTCTATACTTTATAGTACTATACTTATAAGAGAAATATGTTTAAGTGAACTATATATCCATATTAGTTTTGTGTGGTTTACCATTGTGTAATAATACATGTACTGGTATTTTATTAAGGTTTAGTGTATATATATATATATATATATAAATTATGTATATGTGCCTATTGGTCATGATAGATCTATCTTTTCAATTGTTGTTCTTTACTGTATATAATCAAATACTTTAGAAAGAAAAGTATAAACGAACTGTATAGTATTTCTTCTATTATGTTGCTCAGTACAAAGAATAAAAGTCCCAATACATGCATTTATCTATTATCAAAGAAAGATATGTGATAAAGTAGATCACAAGTTACATGAAATAAATATATACATATTTATTTCAAGAAATGGGTCATTGACCAATGCTTTACAATTCAGTTTGGGTTTTCCATAGACCCAAGAACTCCATAGCTAGTCTAAATGGAGATTTAAAAGACTACATAAAACTATCTACAAGTGCACGCATTGACTGGTTGAAGAAGAAGGAACTTGAATACCTTTTGTGGACATGCCTCTTACTTCACCAAGTGCACTGGTTGTTCTTCCAACCTATAAAAGAGCCATACAATAGAATTAGTAACTTACTAATGTACAGACCATTAAATAATGAGATAAGTAAAAGAGTCAAAGTATACTTATCTTGGATCCTGATTTCATATTGGAGTACCCTTGTTGCCTTGCGAAGTCGTCGACCCAATACCCAGAAAGGGGAGTGCGTGTGTATTTCATCTGATGGGTTCCCTCGCAAGACAAAGGGACCCATCATCAATTGATATACATGAGAAATTTATTTTACTTGTGAAATAATTAAAAGAAAAAATAGACTTCAGATCAAGTTATGTAGTTTGTTATCCATGTAGACGTCTTTCATTGTAAAGCACAGAGAACATTTATACCAAGAAATAGTGACTGTAATATATGGAATATTTTATTAACCCAATAAGTATTACTTCTAATAAAATTTTAAACCTTGTATATAGGACCAAATAACAAAAATAAATTACCGTGGAGAATCTAACATTTAAAAACATAAATATTCTTTGTTCCATAATACACATAGTGAATTCCAACGAGGATAATGCTTGCAGTAAAGAAAGTATTAATTAAGAGTTAATGATAGAGATGCAAAGGATGCGATCTGGTCCTATTTTTCTATATGGTAATAATCATAGCGAGAAACTTTAAATTAAATAACATATACAGAAGTGCAAAGGATGAAATCTGATTTCATAAAAATTACAGTAAGAACCTAATTCATAGGTTAAATTTTAGTAGTGAAAAAACATGTTCAAACACTATGATTATCTTGCCTCATACATTCAATGATGATGTGGAAAATGAATACAAGCTTAGGGTATATCCGTTAATAAACAAGGATACCATTTTCTTTTGTTAGTACAAAGTTGTCTACATAATAAAAACCTTAGACTATGTAGATAGTTTAACTGTGACTGTATCAGACGAGTGATCAAGTGAAGGACAGTATCGAGGTGGCCAATATGGGACAGAATACGATTCTTCTTAGAAAAGAAATTTGAAAACTAGAGAATACAAAGAAGTGTTGTTGCTATATTAAAAAACAAATAAGGCCCTTTTAATGTTTTCATACATGTACATAGTGTAATTATGAAAGTACTTACAGAGTTTAAACAACTGTCAAATATGTAACAACATAAACGAGCATAGTAAGTTTCGAGGGCTTTGGACGAATTCCAGAGTGTAATATTATCACTGTAATATTTCGACCATGAATTTCAACTAGGGTCTTCCCATATAGTCTTTTGGATCGAAGGTTATTTTATTTTACAACACCCTCTAGACAAAGGTCACAAGTGTAACGACCCTGTTCAGTTTTAAAATAAAAAATGAGACAAATTTTAGAGGTTTAACTTAAATCAACAATGATTTCGACAATGGTTTGACTGGGAGGGAACCGAAACAAATATAGGCTTGAAGAATGATAGTTAGCAGAGAGGAAAACTCAATAACCCCCTCAAAAAAGAACGAGAAATTTAAGGGATTTCACCTAACTTACAAATGAAATCGTAAACATGGTGGAACCTGGAACGAAAATGCATACAGAGGTACAACTATCATGCGATGTCAACTCTCAAAACAAAAATAAAACATAAGGTATGTGACATCAAACCTCACAAATATTACATTGCACTAGACGGAGAATGCATTACACATGGTATACATTGCACAAACAGAGAAGTAAATTATGTAAAAATATGTTACAGAGAGTATACATTTCACAGACCAGAGAAGGCAGTTATGTAAAAATACATTGCACAAAGAACATAATAAATAGGATAGTTACTCACCCATGCATGTCAAGAACCCTGGAATGTGTTGTTTATTTCCATCCCTCACTAGAGCCGAGCATTAACAAAATCGTCGGTTGCATACAGTGCAGAGGAAACATTTTTTATGAGACCAAAGAGGCAACTATGAAGAATGAATGATACCTTGATCCCCTCGCTAGCAGAGTAAGAGAGAACGATATGCCCCATACCTCTGCCATGTGAAATCGATGGAAGTGGTGAGCCTACATTGGGTGTTTCCTCCGTAGTGTCATTTCTAGTGAGTACTAGACAGACCTATCACCATTAATGGGTCTACCAAAACGTAAATGTCTACAGGATAGAACGACCTAGGTTTAGACTTGACCTATCATCCACCTCAAAGACGAATTATGAACCACTTAAATGATGTGTATATGTTTAACCTTAGATTGGGGAAAATCGTGTTAGTTATGCATAGGGTTACAAATTCTATTGTTTTATGTACACCATTTCTTTTCATTGTTTAAACATAGCTCATTTCACTATGGTAAAGTAGTATGATGTTATGGGTGTTATAACCCTAGCACATAGTATTTAACTTGGATAATATGTTTCCTAGTTCAATACTATGTCCGCAAATGTTTTAATCTTGTTTCCATGAATTAGATCGCTTACATATTTTATAATATAGTTTATGACACTATTTTAACATGGATAGAATGTCTTGACATAGCCCTAGTTCTTATGCCAAGGACTATGACAGTCATGATCGCAAATTCTTCAATACGGATAAGTGTATGATTCTAATCTAATAAGGAGGCTCTGACAAAATATAACTATAAGAGATAGGTTGAATTTAAATCTCTTTCAACCTTTAGGATGGATAATGATAGTGGAATAAAATTGTTATGCGTATACATTATTGGAATAAGATATATAATGGATTATCTTTTGTTTCACAAACAATTTTGATGAATCAATATACTTTGGTTTTCCTGACAATTTTTTTTTTATTTTAGTGAAATTTGGGGTGCATTACAAATGGTAATAGAGTTTTAGTTTACAATTCTTGGACCTGAGGGCATCCCCAAAATTGTATTTTGTTTTTCTTTGAAGGAAAAATATAACAAACATATTTACTATTACAAATAGAAAAAAATTCCTTTTGTCAAAATGTCAGTGAAGAATGAGGAAGGACACAGACTTGAGGGGAATAAAAAACAAGAACTTCCTAGAGACCCAGAACATAACAATGAAGGAAGTTCAACCACTTAAGTCTTGGAAACGATGAAGAACCTGATCGTGGAATTACAAATATTTACAGAAGATAACGAAAATTTGAAGAAAGCACAGGAAGACGAGTTGGAAATAAATGAAATTCTTCTATGCAGTATAGTAACAAAGAAGATCCAAAAATACAATGAAAGAGAAGAAGAGGTCAACAAAAATTCCTATAATAACTCTATCCATGACAAAGAAAAAGAGGACAGTTCATCCAAAGACACACATATGACATAAAACAAAGCATCTACTGGAAGGAAAAGAAAACAAGTGGACCACCTAAAAGGTGAGTTCAAAAAGATAAAACCCTCCATTGTAACATCCCGCTCTGGTGCACGGAGAAAACTTATTATTGAGGAAACTTGCTCGCAAGTGATCTGGACTTTTCTGATGTTAAACTATTTATCCTTGATTATGATGCGTTATGATAGATGACATGATGTTTTACTACTTTGATGTAGACAGGTGCTGCTGACTCAGTTTCATTGAGTGTGCAGGGTT
>SNQJ01S0055356.1:50162-61215 GCA_010110895.2 Picea sitchensis
TTAATTTAAAATGGGGATTTAGGGAAAGTTTGGGGGGGAAAACTCCATAAATGAAAAGGAAGAGAAGGAAGAAGGGGGGGAGCGATTAGGGATTGTTATGTTGCCAAAATGGGAAACTGGACTGATTGCTTGTGAGGTGTTGGGGATTTCCTCAGCTGTATGAGAGTGGTAGCTTAGCCTTGGAGGTGAGCGGGGAAGCTAGGTTACTTTCTGGACTTTGTGTGGCCCCTTTGCGGCTCGGGGGGCTAAGGGGGAAGCAGAGTACCCCTAGCATTTGGCTGGGAGGTACCGGTGTAGTCTCGGCAACCAACAAGCAGGATCGGCAGGGAACGGCGGATGACACCAGGAGAAAGCATTCAGGTAAAGGTACGCTTTTTGGTTGAAATATTTGGTTTTCATACTCAATTTATGATAGGATCTGGTATGAAGGATTTATGTTTAGGATATGGTATGAAGGATTTATGTTTAGGATCTGGTAGGAAATATTTACGTTTCATATTTGGTTTGCATATTTGGTTTTTTTTGTTATAGTATCATGCCTAGCCTAACCTCGGCCCCTAAAATCCCCAAGGGATTATCACTAAGACCTGGTTCTCTCCTCCTTGGCGGCCTTGCTTGGCAGTTGGCACTTGAGCATTGAATCTCATCTTTTATTCTGGCGATGCTCTCAACACTTCCCTCGTCCTTGTTTTCTTGCCTGCGTTTGACGTATGATAGGAAAGTTGAACCGCGTTTTGCTTCTGGGAATTAGGATTCGCATGGTTATATTCCTGGCGATTTGATGACGATACTCACTCAATAACCATTATGAACTCTGTGATTGGTATTCTTGTTTATCACTGCATTGCTTTATTTAGATTATGCAACTTATTTCCTATTTCTACAAAGGGTGGAAAAGGCTCATCTGCTCTCTTGGGTTGAGTTTTCCACGACATGAAGACCTCTTTCCTATAAATATATATTTTCCCTTTTCTGGTCTTTTGTCTTGTAATAGCAATCACATTTGGAATATCGAATCTAGATCTTAGCTGGTCTGGTCCAACCCCTCTTCTGTCTGATGGAAATAGGGAATACCTTGCTAGCAAAGTAAGCATTACCTTTAGTTTAATTAAAAGGCACACTTCTATTTTCTCGCCTGTTCCCGATGGCTATTTAGGAGACTGGAGTTGATCAACGGATACTGCTCAACCCTTAGTCACTTGACCAATCGTTGCTTTCCCTTAAGGCACAAAATCCAAGACCTCATTGATCAAGGTACTCAAAACTTCCAAGAGGGAAACAAGCTCGACATTGTGCAAAATTCATCCCTACTTCACGGAAGCACTGAATCTGGCCCGTCTATCAACAACATCTTCGACGGGCTCATAACCTTCGATCCATCTTAGTTGATCACTCTTCCGAGAGCTCGAGTCCAAATATGGTTAACCAGAGAAGAGTATACATTAGGGGTCAACGTTATTTATCAATAATTAAATTATGGGAGAATTGTTCTACTAGGCATTTCCATCTTTCGGTGGGCGTCTATATTTTTTCTCTATGGGTGCATTCATCCTTTGTGGGTGAATTCCTTCTCGTGGGCATTTTCCCGTGCCTGTGGGCGTTTGTTTGGTGTTGGTGCTCTGTACATCACCATGAGCATTTCTCTCTATCCCTAAGTCGTTGTGTTGTAAATGTGTTGAGCGTATGGCTTCCAGGTTGTAAAATCGCTCAGGCGATTCCCATGAGGGTTCCTCCATTTAATTGGGGTATGCGCACTAGGATAACCATTCCTGCCTCGAGTTCCAGTTTCTGCGTCCACATTGATGGCGCGTCCTCAATAGATCTACACCTTGTTATCTCTGTGCATTGGTTTTATGACCATGCCTGAGCCTGCACGAATTGATCCATGCGTTGTTGGCACACCCCCGTGCGTCTCACTGCTTGGATAGGAGTGAATTACACCAGTGCGTCCTGCCGTCTGACAGAGTATCCTTGACACTTGGGCATCTTGCAGAATGGGACATAACTTCTTTACCCTTGCGTCCTTACCTTGAGCGAATGAATGGTTTAATATGACGAGTAAATGCCGAGTAATTTAAATGCCATTTATTTATTATTAAATGGTGGCTACTTCTTTATTTATTTTTGTTTCTAAATACTCAACATCGAATGTTAGCAAGGGGCCTGGGAGAGTTCCACGATAGCTCTAGAATTCATTTATATTTGTTATATTTTGAAACTGATAGGTAGCACCAAAATTCATTTATATCCTGCCAGATTGCCAAGTTTACCAGGTGGTTGTTATTGATTGCCGGTTGATAGAGTCTCTCTAGAGGCTATATAAATATGGGGGTTTTATTACAGCCATCTCATTTTTGTTCTGCCTTTCTTCCATAAAATTATGACATGGATATATTCTTGAACATGAGTGGTTTTATTACAGCTGGCTTACATTATTAATATTGGGATAGTCTGTTTTTCTTTCCTGAAAGCTTGATAATTACATATTCCAGCGAATGTAATGGACTGCAATGTAAATAAAGAGATGTTAATTTTATTAGTTTTAGGATATGATCGATGTATAGAAATGCGTAATGTTAGTGCAGATGGTAAGATTAATGTCAATGGATTAATGCTAAAGGGTAACTTAATTATGGATGATGTTAATGTTATATAGTTCATTAGTGGTATCTATCGATTAATTAAGGACTCATTTAATTAGGTGACTACTATATGGAAATTAGTGGATATCTATGGATGACGCTGAATGGTGAATTTTAGAATTGTATTATCGATCAATTTTAGAGTGGTTAGCTTAGATGCGGAAGGGATGATGATGATTAAATGATTTGTGAAGTTGTAATTATTGATTTAATCCTATTATCCAGTTAAATCGTAATGTCTTGAACTAAGTGTGTTAAGTCACTATGATTTGGTAAATTGGGATGTACAAATTATTTGAAGATTGCTTGGGTAATGGAATTTCATTTACATGGGACTGCTATCAATTAGGTTACTTTAAGTTTCCCATTTGTTTCTAATTTATTCGGTTACTCGTCGATTATTTTATTTACAATGATGTAATGAAGTGTAATCATTGGTTCCAAATGTTAAGTCTATTCTTTTACAAAGGAAAGTACATGGTTAATTAGGTCCCGGATTTGGTAGATCCATTGTTATCAATAACAAATAAAAGGGAAAGTCACCATTATTTTAATTGCAATGATATTGGGATATAGAAGGCGATGGTAAGGTTATGTTGGGTAATGTTATGGTAACATCATCACGATAGATAGCTTGTAAATTGTAGGATCCTTGAATCAAGGTGCAATCCTCTAATTATGATTCAGTCAACAAGATTTTCTTTAACTAAATGTACAGTATTGTTAACTCGCCTCTTAATGGAATCAAATGGAGCAGTTGGTCTGGAATTATGTCTTTGAGTCGTAATCATGGATGGTCGATATCGGAGTCCTTCTGACTTGCGTCTTCCATAGAGGTCGTGGTTGTCCGTGATGTTGTTGGACTAGGTTGTCTTTCATTGCTTGGTCTTCTTGTGTCGGGCGGGATGTAGACACCCCCAGGTAGCCTTAGGAGTTATGTATGTGTGTGATTTTTCCTGTAAAGAATCCGGTTCCGTATCAAGAGTATCGAGCCCTTTAAAGGCAGGGTTTCCACTCTTGCGACACAACTGACGGAGATTACTAGTTTCTGCCTGAGAAGTTGGCCAGGAGCCTATTTGACCTTCTCTCTCTCTCTGGAGCAGAGAACTAAGATTAAACGCCCTGCTTTCCTGTGCAGAAATGGTAAGATCTACTACCATGGATTCATCCCTCTGTGTTCATACTATGCGTAACCCAGTGTGTCGTTAAATGTTTGTGGTGTGCGCCTTATATCTATGATCGTTAATGTTTGTTGTTATTATTGAGCATCTTTTGTCTTCTTGTGGTGCTCATCGTGGGTGCATCTTGTTAGTCGTCGGGTGGCGTCGTAGAGTCCAGTGTGTCTATTTCTTATCTACACGCGTGCACACACTTTAAAAAAAAAAAAAAAAATTGCACCTGTTGTCAGAGTGTTGTCATAACGAGGAGGGTCGTTACATCCACCTTCGATGGAGAATATAATACTAGTGATAAAGTTGAATTATGGTTGTTAAAAATTAAGAAATACTTTCATATTTATAACTATTCTAGTAATATGAAAGTTAGAATGACAATTTACAGTTTAAATAGAAAAGCAAGTATCTGGTGGATATACCTGAATTTAGCAAAGGGACTGAAAGAAAAACTAATGGAATGGTCATAATTAAAAAAGTATTTCAAGAAACAATACTTATCAGAGAGTTATTACGAAATAAAAGATAAGGAATTTTATGAACTGTGACTAGGAAAAATGGCTATGGGCGATCTAATAAATAAATTCCTAGATCTGTTGAGGTTTGTACCATACATCAAAGAAGATAAGGTAAAGATACAAAGGTTCTTAAGTTGTGTACTACAATACTGCAAGGACATGATTGCATTTGATAATCCTAATTCTTTAAATGAAGTATTTAGAAAGGATTGAATGTGTTACGATCAGTACAAACAAAGATCTGAAATTCCCAAGTCATGGAAAGACAAGAAACATGATAAAATGAATCAGCGTAAGAAAGTCTTCCAACCAGCCCATTTCTGTAATATGGAAAAGGGTTTTCAAAGGAAGGACTATCATTCTAATACACATAATACTCAAGGGGGGAATAAACAAGTTAATCTAGGATTCAAGAAGGTAGGGGACAACCCCAGAGAACCATTGAAATGTTGGGAGTGTGGGGAACCTGAAATGAGGAGAAATTGTCCACGCTTAAACCCAATAACAAGAACTTCAGTCCATAACCTTCAAGAGGCTTCAACAGTTGGAGACATTAGTAGAAGCATGCATAAGATCAATGCAACTTTGGATGGCATACAAACAAATCATCAATGCACTATTGTGGAAGTTGAAGGTAAAATTCATTTCAACATTGTTTCTATACTAATTGACCCAGGAGATAGTATGAGTTATTTTACTCCAGATTTAGTAGAATTGAAAAAGTTAAAGAAGGTAAAACATTCTAAATCTTGGTTAGTACAACTAGCAATGGGGACCAAAAGAAAAGTAACAGATTTTATTTCTGATTGCGAACGCAGTATAAATGGTTAGAGTACAAAGTTAAATATGAACGTATTACGTTCGGGGTCTTGCAATATAATTATCGAAATGGACTAGTTAGAAAAACATAAAGTGATATTAATTTTTTCCGAAAATTCGTTTATGTATAAAGATGAAAATAATAAAGCGAGAACAATAGAAGGAATCAGAAAAACAATTTCTATTAGCAAGATATCAACAATGAAATTTAAGAAATGTATTAATAAAGGTTTCAAAGTATATGTTGTTCAAGTAACTAATCCCCTAGGGGAAGAGATAAAACCAAGTTTAGAAGACTTTTCATTCCTACATGGGTTCAGAGATGTATTCGTAGAAGTAATACCGAAACTACCTCCAAGGAGAGAGAGAGAGAGAGAGAGAGAGAGAGAGAGAGAGAGAGAGATTTATCTATCGATCTATTACCTGGATATTCCCCGATGTCCAAGGCACCTTATAGAATGAGTATACACAAATTAACAGAACTGAAAATTCAGTTCGAATAACTGTTAGATGAAGAATATATCAGACCATGTGTTTCACCTTGGGGAGCACCAATTTTATTTGTTAAAAAGAAATATGGAACTTTGAGACTGTATTGATTATCGATGACTGAATAAAATGGATATTAAGAATAAGTATCCTTTACCTAGAATTAACGATCTCTTTGACCAGGTTCAAGGAGCAAAGATATTCTCTAAGCTAGATTTGAGGTCTGGTTATCACCAAGTTAGGATAAATAATGAAAATGTAAATAAAAGAACATTTAGAACACATTATGAACACTTTGAATTTTTAGATATCCCGTTCGGACTTACTAATGTACCAACAACCTTTATGTGCTTGATGAATAGTATATTCAACCCATATCTGGATAAATTTGTGCTGGTTTTTATCGATGATATTCTAGTTTATTAAAAAACTGAAGAAGAACATGAAGAGCATCTGAACGTAGTACTACACACTTTAAGAGAACACAAGTTATATGCTAAGTTTTATAAGTGTGATTTATACCAAAGAAAGATACAACATTTAGGGCACGTAATATCAAAAGATGGTATTGCAGTGGACCCGAAAAATATTAGAGCCATTATGGAATGGCCTATTCTTAAAGATGTAGTAGACATAAGGTCATTTATGGGGATTACTAGAGGTTTATTCAAGGATTTTCTAGAATTGCATATCCAATTACATCACTACAGAAAAAGGGAATAAAGTTTAATTGGTCACAAAAATGTCAAGACGGTTTTGATAATCTAAAAGGACTATTAACTACAACACCTATCCTAAAAATAGCAGATCCATATGAAGACTTTACAATTTGAAAGATGTGAGTAAAGAGGGATTAGGGGGTGTGCTAACACAAAATGGACATGTCATCTGTTATGAATCACATAAATTGAAAGAACAAGAACGAAACTATGTGACTGACAATTTAGAATTAGCACCTGTGATTCATGCATTAAAAATATGGCAACATTATTTTATGGGAAGGAAATTTGTGTTAATAACCGACAACAGTAGTGTAAATCATTTGTTCAGTCAACCAGATCTCAATGCAAGACAAGTGAGATGGTTGGTCTTTTTAATTGATTTTGATTTTGAAGTACGACACATCAAGGGTAAGGAAAAAAAGTTCCATATGCACTAAGTCGGAGGACTAGTGGGATTTATGAAATAATTATCAACAAAGTAGAAAATGATTTCGAACATAGAATAAAATATGCAGGAAGTAATGATGAAAATTACATAAAAAAAACAACAGAATTGCAAGGAAATGCAGAAAATCTAAGCAAAAAAGATCTAAGTATAGATAAAAATGGGTTGTTAAGGTTCAAGAACATGTTATATGTACCTAACTCTACCGATTTAAAGACAAAAATTATTGATTAGCTACACAAAAAGCCATATTCTGGTCATCCAAGATAACAGAAAATGATAAAAACACTAAGGAAACAATTCTATTGGCCTAACATGAAAATCAAAACAATTGAATATTTGTCTAAATGTTTAGATTTTCAACAAGTAAAGGCTGAGCACCAACATATGGTAAGTCTGTTACAACCTATGCCTATACCCGAATGGAAATGGGAAATTATTTCGATGGACTTCATCATAGGTTTGCCTAAGACTCAAATACAAAATGAATCAATTATGGTAGTGATTGATAAACTAAGTAAATCTGCACATTTTATACTTGTGAAATCTACTTACAAAGCGATTAATATCGCTGAAATTTCTATGAAAGAAATTTTTAGGTTGCATGGAATTCCTAAGATGGTGATTTCAGATAGAGATGTCAAATTTGTAACAACCCTAAGTAATTAACTAATTGTCCTAATTTAATAAATGTTTAATGTATATTAGTTAATTAATTAATTAATTAATTGTCGTGATTTAATAATTGTTTAATGTATATTAGTTAATTAATTAATTAACTAATTGTCGTGATTTAATAATTGTTTAATGTATATTAGTTAATTAATTAATTAATTAATTGTCCTGATTTAATAATTGTTTAATGTATATTAGTTAATTAATTTCATGATTAAATATTTGGTTAATGACTTTGAGTTTAATAAATTTTAATTTATTAAATGGAAACTTAACGTATCGAATGAGGGAACCATTAAAGAGAAAGGGGATAAGGTGGTTGGAATTGAATGAAGGAATAAGGTGGGTGAGTATTAATGAAAGGGAGAAGGCGGTGAATGAAAAGGGGGGGAAAACACTCGAGAAAGGACTTTTGGATTTTGGGAGAGAGCATCATTTTGAGAGGGGAGGACTGTATTGCTAGTTTGGGGGGATGGAGTAGCTTGTTGGAGGATGGTACTAGTTTTTGCTGGAGGAATTTCTTGGAGTTTGGTCGATTGAGACAGGGGGCACCTATTGTTGGGAGTTTTGGGCTCGAGGGCTAGGAATCCTGGAGCTAGGGAGCCAGACAAGATCTACTCCTAGCTGGCTGGGAGGTTAGTCGGTTTTGGGCAGAGTATCAGGAAGAGTTGGAGAATAGCAATAACATCAATTAGAGGTATGTATTTTCATTATTATGTTGTGTTATGTAATTTATTACGATGTTGTTCATAAATTTTAATTATGCTGAATAATGAATGTTATGAATGGTTATATGCTGAATAAGGAAATTGTAAAGATGTTAGGATAGCATTTCTGTAATTAAATTTATGTTTTATAAGGCTCCGTTGGAAGAGACCTTACACATGGTATCATATCTTCTATTTAAAATATGGGGCCAAGGGCCTACCCACCTACTTAGAATTGACCTAGAAATAAACCAGAAAACCTTAGAAACTGTTGTAAGTTTGAAGGAGACCTATTCACCTTCAGACCTGTAAGAAGCCTCGCCTGTAAAAGATTCAAACCTGTAAGACGCCTCACCTGTACAGAGTGATATTTTTTTATATAATGAAAAACTAAAAATAAATAAATAAATAAAATAAAAATAGAGTTATATATATATATATATATATATTGAAATATAAAGGAAATGGAGAAGGAATAAGTAATAAAAGTTAAATGAGAAATAATATGGAAAATAGGGTAATAAAATTACCAAATATATGCTTGTCGAGCTTCGTAGTCAAAAAAAAAAAATGGAACTGTTGTTAACATCAAGCAGAACGCACAAGCACATTCTTCCTGCTCTCCCGCGGGGCTACTCTACAGCAGATCAAAGGGAACTTTAGCTTAAACAAGCGCAATCTGTAGACAAGGGCATGAGACTGCATGTGAACCTTTTGACTTCAAAACAATTGTAGATATCCTGACGAATGTGCTATATTCAATCATTCACCGAATATTTCTTTTGAGTGAACAATCATTTATTAAATCTGCACAACTAATAAAATACCCTGTAAACAGACTCAAAATACTGGTTGAGAGACTAACAATTGATAAAATCTCACTGCAAACGAATCAATACCTATACACCTATTTTTTTGGACATATCTGTATTAAAAGGCGTACTACAAGGATTACCTAGGGTTGTTACAATAATGGCCTCAAATCATAAAAAAATGATTAAATTTTCACTTTATTTAGATATCTTGCCGCCAAATCTCAGATTAGCTATAGTCAATTGCCTTCATTTACAGAAATATTCGTCTCTTTAGCGATTCTTTGAGCTAAAGCTTACTAAATTTTACAAATTTTCTTCAGATCGTAGATTTCAACAATTACTTAGAGAAAAAAAAAACTGCTACATTACAATAAATAATAATCTTCTTACACTGAATCTGTCACATTTTATCTTCGTTTCAACTAATTTATGAATTAAATCATGCAATGCTTGCAATATTTCAGAATATTCCAGATCATTGACCCTTCTTGCCTGACACAGTTAAATATTTGTCCGAAATTTCCGTTAAAACCTGCTTGCCCAAGCTCAAATACATTAGTAAAGGCATAAGAAAAATAAAATCTCACCGATATCATATCCAAATAGGAATCCACCTATTCCAGTAGTTAGGGTCAAGATAATCACGAAATTCTTTGAAGAACCTTTTTCTTTCTTTCCTGATCCATCGTAACTACTAATATCTAGGCCAATTTTGGATATTCGAACCTCAGCCTGTTCAATTTGGGGGCGCTGAAGTAGATGAACAATGTTGTTGTACTCGTTGGCTATTTCCATGGCTTTGTCATTGATTGTATCGAACCTTCCTCCCTTCTTTTCCATGATAAATAAATATTACATTATGGGTTTTAGGATCAGCCCAATTGGTCCAATATTAGCCTCAAAAGTGGAATATGAACTGACATTTAAAAAAAAAAAAGACAAAATCCAGAAGCCAAAGCTAGCTCAAAAGAGCCAAGCTGCCAGGAGATTAGGCCTGTGGGTCAATCTCCAAATTCGGGACCAACACAGAGGGAAAACATCTGCATCCATCAACAACACAAGTTAATTACAAAAGAAACTACAACAAACAAGCCAGCGCCCTTAAGCCAACGCTGAACACTAGTGACGCGGGTTGGCAGTAACACATGAATTCAAAAAAAACTTGTTATCTCTGTACTTACGACTTTGTTTTACGATATCTTCTCCGAAGAGCTGGCTTGTTAGCTGCAAAAATTGTTAGCCAGGGAGCTGAGGAGCTTGTTGAACCTGAGAGCTGGGAGAAATCACCCCACGAAGTTGGTCCAATCTGGCTAGGAGATGAACCAGGGCTTGTTCGTAATCTCTGGTTATAAACATACATAGCATTAAAGCCTGCCGCCCAAGCCCAAGTTGTCAAGGAGACGAGTATAATTGCACAATGCATTAAAGCCCAAAATATGAGTAATCAAATCCCGACCATCCTTTTCCATATGCCTCAACGCATCATGATGTGAAACCCTAGCCCAACGCTGAGCACCATGCCTGAAGGTCACTCTACAGTCCTCAAGACTCGCATCTGCAGCTAGAAATCCACACATTACCAAACATAAGCCCCAACGCAAGCACAAATCCTTCTCTTCATTTATCTAATCAAGCACACAACCATAACCCGAGTCACAAGCTAGTGCCAAAGCCAACACATCTCAAAAAAGATTTAGCAGAGGTCGTTCAATAGCTCAAAGTACCGAAGGCCAGACCAAACAAATAGCTCAAAGTACCGAAGGCCAGACCAAACAAATAGCTCAAAGTACCGAAGGCCAGACCAAACAACGAGTCATAACAGAGGAGGCTCCTCTGCGCTTGGGTTCTGTGCCGTTAGGAGAGTTATGCAGAGTGGGATGAGGAGAGGAAAGACGACTTTGCGAGGCTAGGGTTGGGAGTATAGGGTTTAGGTAGTGAGAAATCGGGCGGCACGGGGGGGCATGTGGGCCTCATGCGAGGACCCACTGCCTGATTTTAGTTATTTATTTTATTTTATATAGATATATATCTTTTTTTAGTTAGTTATTT
>SNQJ01S0055356.1:61755-87613 GCA_010110895.2 Picea sitchensis
TATATATACTATAAGAGTCATAATTAATTATGGATGATAATAGTAAATAAAATTTAATGGAGGTGAGGGAATCGAACACTCCATCAACCAACTTCACTCAAGAGTCATAATTAATTATGGAGGATTAATAGTTATAGTTAATGGAGGATTAATTAATTAATTAATTAATGTCGATTATTTGATTAAGGAGAATTAAACTATGTAAATTAATTTTAGGAATTAAATAACTTGATCAATGACGAGACATAGGGTATTATAATTAATAAGGGAGATTAATATGTGTGGCGCATATTGTTACAAGGGTCAGATTGATAGTTGATTATATACATAAATTAGAGGAATTGGCGAGTATGGTGTGATGCTAGCGTAGCTACCAGGCAAGGGAGTCAATACTTATCTTAGGCGAAGACATTGATCTTAGAGTCTTTTGACCCTGACCTAGCCACTTCCCCTAAAGAGAGTAACGTCTATTTATAGACAAGTAAAAAAAACTTACCCCTAACCCTGTTTTCAAGTTTAAGTTGAGCAAATATGAGCTACCCTAGACTCTCCCAGACAAACTCTTGGTTGATGCAGATTCAATTATACAGGATGGTTAGGACTCGAGGAAATCAAGGCAGAGGGGCATCGACACAGAGACCGCCAACACTGCCACCACCATCGCTTGAATTAGTTCTCATTCTGCGCTCTTTGGAGGCCATAAATGAGACTTTAAAGGGGCGTCAACCAGTAGGGATCGAAGTGGAGCCCCCACCATCTAGAACGAGTAATCTTGAAGTGTCGAGGGATTTAGGGGGAGGACCTCCACCCGAGGACATCACTAGACAACTGAAGAAGATCAAACTTCCAGATTTTTCCAGGGGTCGTGCCAGTGAATGTGAAGAAGCATGGTTGGAAGGGATGACACAATGTTTCACCTTAAGAGACTATGCTTCCACCTCAAAGGTGAAGATAGAATTTTTTTAGTTGAGGGACAGTTCCTTGAATTGGTGGGGAAACCTAGAGAGGTAGCTTCACCTTACCCCAGACACCGTCTCTTGGGAACTCTTTAAGGAAAGGTTCCGAAAGAAATATCTACTAGCTTACTATGAGGAACAACAGGTGGGAGCATTTCATGATCTAGTATAGGGGAACAGGACCATGAAAGAGTATGAGATTAGGTTTATGGAATTGGTCAAATATGTTTCATACATGGATACTGATCAATGACAGGGAGAACGCTTTGTCTATGGGTTAAACCCTAAGATAAGGGCCATGGTGTAGATGTGGAAACCGTCTTCAGTAGAGGAAGCAGTTGAAAATGCACATTATGAGGAGGAACACATGAACTTAAGTGGAGGTATGAGATCGACCTTTCCGCATCATCTTGGATTCCTGGGGAAGGCCCCTAGGACCTTCTCCAAGGGAGGCAGATCTAGACCACCTCCTTATGGTAATAGAGTTGCGCCAAGGACAGTTTCCATATGTATTTCAATGGCAGCGAGTGCAGCATCCTGTTCATCACCAATGACCCAGGCAGGTCCATGACCATCTCAGGTAGAAGCTAGTAGGGAAAGGGGTTCAAGGGGAAGGAACTCATTTAAGAGACCGTCATAGAGCAGTGCGCAGGTTCCATATCGTGTTACATGTTGGGGGTGTGGAGGACCCCATTACTAGCGTGAATGCCCAGAGTTGCAAGTGGAATTTGTGCATAGAGAAGGAAAAGCCCCGATGGGAAGAGCAAGTGGTAGCCACCAGATTTATGCAATAGTTAATAATCGCCAGGAAGAACACCAATCCACGATGGTAGAGTCATCAAGTACGCTAAATCATATCAATGTTAATATTTTATTTGATTTTGGTGCTACAAATAGTTTCATTTCACCATATGCATTAGAAAAGAGTGGATTGGCAGCCTACGAGCACGATGAATTTAAACAAGTCGAGATGGCTTCGGGGGAAAAATAAGTGGTAGGACCTAGTGTTGATAATTGTCTAGTAGACCTGGGAGTGTGTACTACCAGGTTGAAGGTATACGTCACTGCACTCAGGATGTATGACTTAATCATTGGAATGGATTGGTTAGAATCCCATCGAGCTATGGTAGATTGTTTCGCGAAGGCCGGTAGAGATCCACGGTGTACGGAAATGGGTGTCTCTATGCTTTATCTCAACTATGAAGGTTAAGAAGTGCATGAGGCGAGCATGTCAAATGTATGTTATGGATGCAGTGAATGAAAGGAAGGGACCCTCCTTAGATCAGTAAAAAGTATTGTCATAGTTTAAGGATGTTTTTCCGAACGAGTTGCCAAAGCTACCTCCTGAGAGGGAGCTTGATTTTACTATTGAGCTAAAACTTGGTACATAACCAATTTCCAAGACTCCGTATAGGATGACAGTGCCAAAACTTTGTGAGTTGTAGATTTAGTTGAAAGATCTACTCGACTTAGGGCTAATAAGGCCTAGTGTCTCACCTTGGGGTGCACCAGTAATTTTTGTGAAGAAGAAGGATGATTCCTTACAACTGTGTATAGATTATAGGGAATTGAACTATGCTATAGTGAAAAATAGGTACCTAATTCCACAGATAGATGATAGCTTTGATCATATGAAAGGAGCAGCGGTATTCTCAAAAATTGATTTGTGATCAGGGTATCAACAGTTAAGGATTAATGAAGGCGATATTCCTAAAACTGTCTTTTAAACTCGGTTTGGGCATTAAGAGTTCATTGTAGTACCTTTCGGATTGACCAATGCACCAGCAATATTCATGAGCCTCATGAATGGTGTATTCCAGAAGTACTTGGACCGCTTTGTGCAAGTCTTTCTAGATGATATTCTCATTTATTCCAAGAACGAAAGAGAGCATGAGGAACACTTGCGAGTGGTGTTTTCCTATCTTAGAGAGAACATTTTTTTTGGGAAGTTGTCGAAGTGTTCCGTCTTCCAGAAATAAATTCACTATTTAGGGAATATTATTTCCAGTGAAGGAATTTTTGTGGACCCAGAAAAGGTAAAGGCCATTATGGAATGGCCAATGCCAAAAAATGTTCATGAGGTAAGAAGCTTCATGGGGCTAGCAGGTTATTATCAGAGATTTGTGGAAGGGTTCTCTAAAATAGAGAAACCCATCACCACATTGCAACGCAAGGGGGTCAGGTATGAATGGACAGAAGAATGTGATAGTGCATTCATCAAGCTTAAGAGGTTACTAACTAGTGCACCAATTCTATGAGCGCCGGATATGGAAAAGGACTTCATAGTCTGCATGGATGCCTTGAAGAAAGGGTTGGGGGTCGTGCTATTGCAGGATGTAGGAGTGATAGCTTATGCATCAAGGAAGTTGAAGAAACACGAGGAGATCTATGCTACTCATGATTTAGAGTTGGCAGTTGTAATGCTAGCTCTGAAACTTTGGAGGCACTATCTAGTAGGACGAAACGTTGAGCTCAAAATGGAACATCAAAGTTTAAAACATCTCTTCACTCAAAAGGGATCTAAATGCCAGGCAAAGGCGATGGAGTGAGTTCATGAGTGAGTACAATTTTGGTATTTCATATATCAAGGGAAAATAGATTGTGGTCGTGGATTCCTTGAGTAGGAGTCCACGTGTCTTCTCCTTGGTACCCTTAAAAGTCAATCTGAGGGAACGTGTGTAAACACAACTCCATGGAGACAGTTGATATTTAAAGGTTACTTCAAACCTCCAGAGTGAGAGGCAATCAGATCCAAAGTATGAAGGATATAGTCTGGAAGAAGACAGACTATTAAGATATCGAGGAAGGATGTACATCCACGAAAGTGGGGATATTCGAAGCATCATACTGAAAGAAGCCCATACAACACTTTATTGTGTGCATCCAGGTGTGAAGAAAATGTATGTAGACATGAGGAATCTCTTCTTTTGGAAAGACATGAAGCGTGATGTAGTGCATTTCGTCGCCAAGTGCCTAGAGTGTCAATAAGTGAAAGCCAACCACCATCACCTGACAGGTCTCCTATAACCACATGATGTTCCTATTTCCAAGTGGGAAGTCATTTCCATGGATTTTGTTGTGGGGTTGCCGCTCACATCTCATAGACACAATGCCATTCTTGTGATAATTGATAAGTTAACCAAAAGTGGCACGCATGTTTGTAAGTGAGGTGACGCAGCCGCACCCACAGGCACGTCTGCTCGCAGGATCTTCTCTTTCTTTCGTCCCGAAGAACACTAAGGTTCCTCTATTTCCCTATCGGGAAATCTTCACCCACAGAAATCTCTGTGCGATCCCCTGCCNTCAGTGGTTGGGTGTTGGTTCTACGAATCCCCGAACGCCAATATAAGTCAACGTTGACCTCTTCCTGTTTCCTATCGGGACTTTCTCTGTCGGGATCTCGTCACCCGCAGTGTCGAGCAACTCGGTTCTCTGGCTCCCGAGTCCCGATATGCCGAAAATCTGATGATCTCGCAGCTTTTACCTTTCAACGGTCCCGTCACCTTGTCGAGATTTCGGATTTCATGAGATTGCGAATCCTGATGTTCAATGTTTGGGACTTCTCGCTACAAAACCTCGATGGCTCATGCCACCTGTACTCCACTATGTCCCACGCTATCCTTTAACTGACAGGAAATCGCGGCTCGCGATTTCGCAAGTCCTATTTCCAAATTTGCGGGCTTCAACCTACGAATCCCTGATACACGATATACATGTAGATCCAACGGCCCTTGTGGCTCGGATCAACGAATCTGTCCCTCCTGAGATTTAAACCTTTTGAGAATACTTCACTGTATCTCCCCTGCACCTCTCCAAGATCTAATGGCTCACGGAGATTCACGGATTCTCCTCGGAGAATTCCAACCTTCCGTTCTTCCTTATGCAATCCATGAAATGACCAAGTGTTCTTCCACAAAACTCATCCACCTGCTTGCAAACCTCTGATGCCTCTTACGAACTTTCAATAGCATCTCCCCTGCGCTATCCTTCAACGAATTTGAAAGCCTATCTTTTCTGAGCTTTTCCCATGACTTCAAGTTCTCAGAAAGAAACTCTTGCACGCACTCCTTACGGCAAGTATTCAACCACATCGAAGTGTTGAAGTTCCTCGACTCTGCGCACACCTGCAACAGCAGTCCTTCAACCCTTTTCTCAGGTTCGCAACCCTGAGACTTTTACCTGGCCTGCGCACTCCTTGCACGACTCCTCTGTACCAACTGCACCTTCTGGATGAATGAGAACAAAAGTTATCTCTATTTGAACCCTCTGTCAATGCACTCCTTGTAGGAATTCTCTGGCTCAATAGAGAAACAATTGAAACTCATTCCTTCTTCCCTTTAGACCTCAATTCAGACATGAAATCATATACACAGCATATAAAAGAAAATGTATAAGAGGAAGCAAATATTCATGAGCATATCAACATCAATACACAGAGAACATACATAGAACCATGAATTTGAATCAAAATCTTCTATTAATTCAAATATATGTACATGGGTGTTCTTACACATCTCTCTGCATGCTCTTGCTCTTCTCCTACTTCAATAATATTACAAATGCACAATGAGGGTGTCTATATCCCGTTTCCATCTTGCTCTCTCAAACAGTCTAATCTAGAATTTAATACTATCTAATTTTCATTAACTATCTTAAATGCCTCTACCTACTAAGGACGTGAGCAATCCTCTCAAGGTCCGTTACATTATACAAGTGCGCTTCATTAAATATCCATATTAATGTTCGCGCATCAAATCCAAAGCATTTTAAAAATTTGTGTTGGTTGGCCCAGCTGTCCAATTACTTCCGCACTGGCTCGCTTGATGTGAGGGATGCTCCTACATCATACTCCCTCGCTTGAAAACTTTCATGGGCTCCTGTCCATGAGCTCCTGCACAGTCTGTACATGCTTTTGTATCTCTGCTTTAGTCTCCCAGCTGGCGTCTTCAACTGAATGATTCTTCCACTTGACCAGATACTTGAAGTATTATTTCCTTCTAGTCCTCTTGCTCACTCTCTTGTCCAGTATGCACTCCATCTGTGGCTTCTCTGCAACTGGCATCTGTTTCGTCCATTGGATCACTGGTTGCTCAGCTCCAGTCTCTGTTTCTCCAGCTCTATATGGGTACAAATATGAGATATTGAATATCGGAGATATTCCAATCCCATCGGGTAATTCAATCTCATAAGCATTGTCCCCAAATTTTCTCAAGACCTTGCATGGTCCGATTTTATTCATCTTCAATTTATTGTATGTTCCCCTCGGGAACCTTTCCTTTCTCAAATGTGCCAGAACCAGATCACCAACCTCATACTGAAGTTGTCTTCTATGCTGATCGACTCTGCTCTTATACTCCTGACTCGAATTCAACAATCTCTCCTTCACCTGGCTGTGAAGTTCTTTCATCGCCTCTACGAAATCTTCTGCACTAGCGCTCCTAGTCGTAGTCTGTTCTGAATCCCTCAGTTCAAAAATTCCTCTCGGCTCTATGCCATATACAACCTGAAATAGACTCTGGCCTGTGCTTCTGTTCACTAAGTCATTATACACAAATTCTTCTTGTGGTAATATATTATCCCATTGGTTGTGGTGTTCTGTCACCAAGATTCTCAGCAAGTCTCCCAGACTTTTGTTGACCACTTTCGTTTATCGATCCATCTGAGGATGATACGCTGAACTAAACGACAACTTAGTTCCCAGCTTCTTCCATAATGTCCTCCAAAAATGCTCTATGAATTTTGTACCTGTATCCGAAACTATACTCTTCGGCAACCCATGAAGTCGAATGACCTCCTTGAAGAACAGATTGGCAATGTGAGTTGCATCACTAGTCTTCTGGCATGGGATGAAGTGTGCCATTTTGGAAAATCTATCCACTACCACAAATATTGAATCAACACCTCTTTGTGTCCTTGGCAATCCCAATGCAAAATCCATGCTTATTGCATCCCATGGCCTCTCTGGTATGGGAAATGGTTGATAGAATCCTGCATTCTGCTTCCTTCCCTTTGAATGCTAGAAAATTCTACATCTGTCAATGAATCTCTTGACATCTTCTCGCATTCCTGGCCAAAAGTATGACTCGTTCAACTTTGCGAACATCTTGTCATGACCAAAGTGCCCTGCCAATCCTCCACTGTATTTCTCCTTCAACAGATTCTCCCTCATGGAGAATTTCGGAATACACAGTTGATTACCTCTGAACAGTAATCCCTCCTGGATCATATAGTCTGTCCAAGGGCTTCTATCTCTAAGAACTGGATTCTCAGTTGCTTCATACACCTCTCTAAAATCCTGATCATATGTATACATGTCCCTGAGATCATCAAAACCTAACGTCTTGACTCTGAACTCCTGCAACAACAAACACTTCCTACTCAAAGCATCAACAACTTTGTTAGCAGTACCAGAAATATGATTTATCACAAAAGTGAAATTCTGCATATACTCAACCCATTTGACATGTTTCTGATTCAACTTCTCGTGTTGAGTCACAAGCTGCAATGCATGATTGTCACTATACAAGACAAACTCTTTCGGGATCAAGTAATGCCTCCATTTCTTCAATGCATGTATGATAGCGTAAAATTCCTTATCATATGTGGAGTACTTCAATTTTGCCTCATTTAGCTTCTCGTTGAAGTATGCGATTGGCCTGTCTTCTTGACTCAAGACTGCCCCGATTGCAAATCCGCTTGCATCACATTTCACTTGAAATGTCTTCAGGAAATCCGGCAACACCAAAACTGGTTTTTCTGTAATCTTCCTCTTCAACAGATTAAAACTTTTCTCAGCCTCTGCTGTCCAGTGAAAATATTTATGTCTTTTCTTCACTGTATCCATCATTGTTGTGCTAATTCCACTGAAATTCCTAATGAACTTTCGGTAGAAACTAGCCAATCCATGGAAACTTCTCACCTCAAATATATTCCTTGGTGATGGCCAATTCTTGATCACTTCCACCTTATCTGGATCCATTCTCAACTCATTTGCAGAAACAACAAAACCCAAGTAAATGAGCTTTGTCTTCATGAATGAGGACTTCTTCATATTTATCAACAACTTCTCCTATTGTAGTCTCTGCATCACTGTAGCCAAATGCTTCATATTCTCTGCCACTATCTTACTATAAACCAGTATGTCATCTAAATACACAATGAAATTTTTTTCGATGAACTCCCTCAGGACTTCGTTCATCAACCTCATAAAGGTACTTGGCGCATTTGTTAAGCCAAACGGCCTAACAAGCCATTCATACAACCCTTCATTGGTTTTGAATGTTGTTTTCCATTCATCACCTTCTCTCATGTGAATCTGGTGATATCTTCTTTTCAAATCAATCTTTGAAAAATACTTTGCTCCACTCAAGAAATCCATCAGATCATCCATCCTCGGCAATGGAAACCTGTACCTGATGGTTATCTTATTTATCGCCCTTGAGTCAGTACACATCCTCCAGCCTCCGTCTTTCTTCGGTCTGAGTACTATTGGAACAACGCATGGACTCAATATTTCTCTGACCAAACCTTTGTCCAACAACTTCTGGACTTGCCTTTTAACTTCCTCATTCTCCTGCAGCGTCAATCTTTATGCGGCTTTATTTGGTAAACTGGCTCCTAGTATGAGATCAATGTGATGACTCACACTCCTGATCGGTGGCAACGAACGAAGTAATTTGTCCACTATGATGTTAGCGAACTCTTCCAACAGTTCCTGAACCTCCTTTGGTAAATCATCCACTCTTGTGCTTGTCAAAACAATCCTCGTCTTCCTGACCACAAAGAATTGTGGATCCTCCTTCTTCTTAACCTATGTAAGAAGTTCCTTCCCACTCATGAGAAGTATTGTGTTGCTTACTTCTGGCTTCACCTCTTTATCCTTTATCGAAAGCAACATGTGTGTCCTCCCACTCTTCTCTAAGGTGTATGTGTTCATTCGCCCATCATGAATCACATTTCTGTCATATTTCCATGGTCTACCCAGCAATAGATGACAAACATCCATAGGAATGACATCACGTAAGATTTTATCATTATATCCACCTATCTTGAATTCAACCAAACATTGTTTAGTGACAGTTACCTGGTGTCCTTTCTGCAGCCATGAAACTCTGTATGGGCTTGGATGATCAGTCGTCTCCAGCTCCAGCTTCTCTACCATCTCGGTTGAAACGAGATTATCCGTGCTATCACTGTCCACAATGACCTTGCATACCCTATCCTTGGTCTTGCAAGCAGTTCGGAAAAGTCGAGTCCTTTGGACTGAACTCTCCACCTCCTTCTTGGGTGTCAAAAGGACTTTTCTCATCATGAGCAATCTTCCACCTTCAGTGTCTTCTGCTTCAACATCCCACCTCTATGCTTCGGCGATGTGAGCTTCCCCAGTCTCCTTCTTTTTCTCTGGACACTCGTAAGACTTGTGCCCATTATTTCCACATGTGAAGCATGTGATTACTCCACCTCTTCCTCTACCTCTAGTATGAGGAAAAGTGTTGTTGTCAGCATAATCTCCCCTCTGCTCATTATGTTGTCCTTTCTGCTCAACATATGGCCCTCTCTGTGAGGTCCCACCTCTCTCTGTACGAGTCTGAGGTTTCTTCCAGTCTTCCTTGGGCTTTTGGAATTTCTCCTAGGAAACTGCTTTGCCTCTGGGCTGACTTTTGCCTCAGGCCCCTCTGACCTGGCTTTTGGCTCAGCTTCTCCTTGGCAGTAGCAGTCCTTCAACCCTTTTTTCAGGTTCGCAACCCTGAGACTTTTACCCGGCCTGTGCACTCCTTGCACGACTCCTCTGTACCAACTGCACCTTCTGGATGAATGAGAACAAAAGTTATCTCTATTTGAACCCTCTGTCAACGCACTCCTTGCAGACACTTCAACTCCACTCCTTCCAAGAATTCTCTGGCTCAATAGAAAAACAATTGAAACTCATTCCTTCTTCCTTCCAGACTTCAATTCAGATATGAAATCATATACACAACATATAAAAGCAAATGTATAACAGGAAGAAAATATTCATGAGCATATCAACATCAATACACAGAGAACAGACACAAAACCATGAATTTGAATCAAACTCTTCTATTAATTCAAATATCTGTACATGGGTGTTCTTACACAGTTGTCTGCATGCTCTTGCTCTTCTCCTGCTTCAGTAATATTACAAATGCACAATGAGGGTGTCTATATCCCATTTCCATCTTGCTCTCTCAAATAGTCTAATCTAGAATTAAATTATATCTACTTTTCATTAACTATCTTAAATTCCTCTACCTACTAAGGATGTGAGCAATCCTCTCAAGGTCCGTTACATTATACAAGTGTGCTTCATTAAATCTCCATATTAATGTTCGCGCATCAAATCCAAAGCGTTTTCAAAATTTGTGCTGGTTGGTCCAGCTGTCCAATTGCTTCCACGCTGGCTTGCTTGATGTGAGGTATGCTCCTGCATCATGAGGTCATCCATTTGCATGGGATACCTAAGAAGATAATTTCAGATAGGGACTCTAGATTCACTTCTAGGTTTTGGACAAGTTTGCAGTCGATATTGGGGACTTAGTTGAACTTAAGAACAACTTATCATCCAAAAACTGATGGGAAAATTGAGAGAGTAAATTAGGTTATGGAAGACATGCTTATGATGTATGTTATGGATAATCAAACCCATTGGGAGAAGTACCTACCTTTGGTAGAGTTCGCCTACAATAGCAATTTTCATAGCTCCATCGGAATGCCACCCTACGAAGCTCTGTATGGAAGTCCATGCAGAACTTCATTGAGTTGGGAGAGGTTAGAAGACCTAGTAACAGTTGGTCCATAATTGATTCAAGAGATGGAGGAATAGGTGATTCAGATTAGGCAGAGACTAAAGGAAGCACATGATAGAAAGAAAAGTTATGTGGATGCACACATGACTTATCGAAGTTATAAAGTGGGAGATTAGGTTTTCATTCATATCAGGCCTAATAAGAGTACCATTCGGTCCAAGAAGGGGACAAAGTTTCCACCTTGATTTATAGGACCATTCAAAATCCAAGAGAAAATTGGACCTGTTGCCTATCGTCTCGTACTTCCACCTGACTTGCATAAAACTCATAATGTTTTTCGAGTATCGGTTCTACGTCATTATGTTGTTGATGAACCACATAAACTAAATTGGAAGCAATTGCAGGTATCGGACGTGGGAAGCTTCACGATAGAACCGTTACACATATTGGACCATAGAGTTTGACAGCTCAGGAACCGTCTGGTAGACCAAGTTAAGGTCGAGCAGGACAAGTATAGTCCAGGATCTGCTACTTGGGAGGATGCCGAGACATTATGACGAGATTATCCCTCACTTTTTTGACCACCTCAAGAATATGTTTCTCGAAGGTTGGGTGTATGTAATTCCACCTTTTGACTTAGATAGCTAGGATTACCTGAGGCCTAAACACCTTTAGTTTCTATTCACAGTGAAACTATTAAATGATACACTTGAACTGTTAAGATGTATGAACCTTTATGAATGTTTAAATGTATTTGAATAATGATGGATATGATGCGATATAGTGTGAGAATGTAAATTTTATGAATGTTTAAATGTTATTTAGATGATGATGGATATGATGCGATATACTATGTGAATAAGAATCCTATGAAGGTTTAAATTTTATTTGAATGATGTTGGATATGATGCAATCTATTATGTAAATGATAATTGATCTGGATTATTTTCGGCACGAAATGAGAGTGGAGATATAATAAATAAATGCACAGAGATATCGCATATATCCAATAATATAACATAAATATATCAGATATGCAACCATAAACACATAGATACAGTAATACACAATTTCTATTAATGAAACAAATGTACAGAGACTATAAAAATACAGAGTGAAAGACTCGCTAGAATGGTGGCAGCTTATCTCTGAAAAGAGATGTGACGGCTACTCGCAGTCGCAAGAAGATGATTAGCATGAGGCTCTGAAGGAATTTTTACAATAAACAAGAATTCCAAAAACCTAACCCTAGGATATGAAGCACCAAAAGTCATGTGGGCCCCGTTTGGGTAAGTGAGTACATCAACTTCCCGGGGTCGTAACTTTTGCATGTGATCTTTGTTTTAGGCATATGATAGCTCGGTGGAAAGGTATCATAGAGGGGATTCATTTTGGGGTCTCAATCATGCCTTTGGCTATCATTGAGAACCTCAATATTTAAAAACCTACATTTAGGCCCTCAAAATGGCCCCGGAAGTTAAAACCTGCTAAAAATAGTAAATTGCCAAAATTTCTACAAAACTATTTTGAGCTAGTCGAAAAAGGTGGGTAGCCGCCGATATCCACTTGGATCAATCCTCCCTCCTTAGGAATCAATGGTATCCATTGCATTGAGTTCCCGGGGGAGAGGGAAAAGCATTTGTTGGATCTGCATCTTGGTGAGCTGCTTGTATTGCTGGCGATGTCGCGCTGCTTAATTTGTGGAAGTTTGTCATGAACCTGTTGAAGTTGAGGCTATTCAACAAGTCCAGCTACATGGGAGGAAGGTGTGCAGAAGGAATATTTTCACTTTGTTGCAACCTTCTCAATCTTCTTCTTTTGGATAGAAGGTGCAAGGGGTGAGGCTATAGTGGTTGCAGTGTCCTTCTATTCCCCTTTTGAACAGATTCTGAAGAAGCTGAAATTTGCATTATGAGATAATACCTTGCGACACTTTTTAGGTGGAACAATAGTTGGAACTACCTCTGATAATTTGTAGATATGACCCGCCAAAGTAACAATGACACTACGGGGTCGAGACTCATAAATAACATAGCGCTTCCACATAAATGGCTGGCCCAAGGGAACATCACAGACATCCAGTGGGGAAAAATCACATAATACCTCGTCCTTGAAGGGATAGATGTCATATGAAAACTGACATTGATGGCTGACATGGATATCTCGTCCTTGGCAAAGCCACCCGATGTTGTATGTCTGGGAGTGTGGTGTTGTCGACAATCCCAACTATTTGACGACCTCTACTAAGATGATGTTCTTCTAGCTTCCGCTATCAACAATAATTTGTAGTGGGGTCCCCTTCACCCACATCTATGAATGAAAAAGGCACTCCCCCTCTTTAGGATATGTTGGTTCTTCTGGTTGAATTGTTGCGGTCACGACAATAGCAGTGGGGTCTGCATCAATGATCTATCCTTTACCAATATTTTTAGAATTAGATTCAGAATCAGGGTTCGACTCCTTGTCTTTGATCTCAGCCACCAATGACTGTTTTGAGTGACATTCATCGGTGTTGTGCCAGGGGGTTTTGTGGAAATCACACCATTTTCTGGTGTCCTTCTTTGTCTTCTCGTGACCCTTCTTTTCCTATGTCTTGGAATGGTTTTTGGGAGACTGTTTGTTAAGGCCGTCTTTGTCATACTTTGGTTGTTGCAGATTTCCAGAACCAAATTCTCGTTTGTTCTGGTGCTTAAATTTTTTCTCAATTTTAACAGTGTATCAATAAGCATCACCAAGTGATGAGATGTCCAAAAAATCCATTTATGTATGGATGTACCTATGTAGAGCCCCACGGTATTTCAGAACCAAATGTTGCTCGGAGTCTTTGATACCCAGCTTGGTGCGCAAGGTATGGAAGGTATTGGTGAAATATGGAACTGCTTGGCCCCTCTCTTGCCGCAGTGTGGAACAACTCATGTACTGGTCCTCATAGTTGCCAACACGGTAATACTATTCCTTTACCACATCCACAAAAAATCCCAAGTGGGATCGACCCCATATATTCCAGAATCCTCTATGGAAATTTCCTCCCAGTAAGTTTCCCACCAATGTTTGACATGAGGGAGATCTTTAAGGAGTGCGAAGGTGATCTTTTCTTTATCGAAAAAATTGTGAACAAAGAAATAACCTTCTAGTAGAGTTAACCATTTTTCTAGGGCTTCTGCATCTATATGTCCTTCAAATACAAGAATATCAAAGTTAACTTGTACCTTGAAAGGTGAGGTGCCTCCAAAGTGGTCTCTTGGTGAAGATGTGTCTGATGCTATCGGCGGGCATTGAAGGATGTGGGAAAAATTCTCCATCATTTCGTCCCTCTGTAGCGTGAGAGCTTGCTCAAGCAACAGACTGATAGGATCATCTGCTCCATTGTTTTTATTTTCTTACGCCATTGAGGGTTTATTGGGTGTGTGAGAATGATTGTCTTAAAGACATACAAGCTTGAGACCTAACTTGCTATACTCGGACCTCGGGACATGCACTGAAAAAAAAATGATCAAGAAAAACCTGCTCCAATACCACTGATATGGATTATTTTCGACATGAAATGAGAGCAGAGATATAATAAAGAAATTCACATAGATATATTGTATATCTAATAATATAACATCAATATATCAGATATGCAACCATAAACACAAATATACAGTAATACACGGTTTCTATTAATGAAAGAAATGTACAATGACTGTAAAAATACAGAGTGAAAGACTCGCTAGAATGGTGGCAGCTTATCTCTGAGAAGAGATGTGATGGCTACTCGAATTCGCAAGAAGTTGATTACCATGAGGCTCTAAAAGTATTTTTACAATAAACAGAATGTCAAAAAACCTAGACATCCAAAAACCTAACCCTAGGAGATGAAGTGCCAAAATTCATGTGGGCCTCGTTTCGATAAGTGAGTACATCAACTTCCCGGGGTCATAACTTTTTCATGCGATCTTCGTTTTAGGCGTATTATAGCTCGTTGGAAAGGTATATTCGAGGATATTCATTTTGGGGGATCAATAATGTATTTTTCTATATTTGATAACCTTTATATCAAAAAACCTTCATTAGGCCCTCAAAATGGCCCCGGAAGTTAAAACCTGCTAAAAATAGTAAATTATCAAAATTGCTAGAAAATTGATTTTGAGCCAGTCAAAAAAGGTGGGTGGCCACCAATATCCACCTGGATTAATCCTCCCTCCTTAGGAAGTAATGGTATCCATTTCTTTGAGTTCCCAGGAGAGAGGGGAAAGCATTTGTTGTATCTGCATCTTGGTGAGCTGCTTGTATTGCTGGCGACATTGCGCTTCTTAGTTTGTGGAAGTTTTCCATGAACCTGTTGAAGCTGAGGTTGTTCAAAAAGTTGAACCACATGGGAGGAAGGTGTGCAGAGGGAATATTTTCACTTTTCTGCAACCTTTTCGACCTTCTTCTATTGGATATAAGGTGTAGGGGGCGAGGCTATAGTGGTTGCAGTGTCCTTTTGTTCCCCTTTCGAACGGATTGTGAAGAAGTTGAATTTTGCAGTATGAGATACTACCTTGCGACACTTTTTAGGTGGAACAATAGTTGGAACTACCTATGGTATTCTGTAGAGATGACCCACCAAAGTAACAATGACACTATGGGGTCAAGACTCATAAACAACATGGCGCTTCCACATATATGGCTCGCCCAAGAGAACATCACAGACATCCAATGGGGAAACATCACATAATACCTTGTTCTTGAAGGTTTTGATGTTGTATGACAATCGACATTGCTAGTTGACATGAAGATCTCGTCCTTGGCAAAGCCACCCGATGTTGTATGGCTGCAGGTGTGGTTTTGTCGACAATCCCAACTATTTGATGACCTCTGCTGAAATCAGGTTCTTCTGGATTTTGTTATCAATAATAAAATGCAGTGGGGTCCCCTTCTTCTGGTTGAATTTTTGTGGTCGCGACAATATCAGTGGGGTCTGCGTCAATGATGTGTCCTTTACCAATATTTTCAGAATCGGATTCAGAATCAGGGTTCGGCTCCTTGTCTTTGATCTCAGCCACCAATTACTGTTTTTAGCGACATTCATTAGTGTTGTGCCAGGGGATTTTTTGGAAATCACACCATTTTCCAGTGTCCTTTGTCTTCCCGTGAACCTTCTTTTCTTGTGTCTTGGACTAGTTTTCGGGAGACTGTTTGTTAGGGCCATCTTTGTCATACTTTGGTTGTTGTGGATTCGCAGACCCGAATTCGCATTTGTTCTGGTGCTTAAATTTCTTCTCAATTTTAACAATGTATCGATAAGCAGCACCGAGTGATGAGATGTCCAGAAAAACCATTTTAGTATGGATGTATCTGTGTAGAGCCCCACGGTATTTTAGAACCAAATGTCGCTCAGAGTCTTTGTTACCCATATTGGTGCGTAAGGTATGGAAGGTATTAGTGAACTCTGGAACTTATTGGCCCCTCTCTTGCCACAGTGTGGTCCATCTCATGTACTGGTCCTCATAGTTGCCAATAGGGTAATACTGTTCCTTTACCACATCCACAAAAAAATCCCAAGTGGGATCGGCCCCATATATTCTAGACTCCTCTGTTGAACTTTCCTCCTAGTAAGTTTCCCACCAATGTTTGACACGAGGGAGAGATTTAAGGAGTGCGAAGGTGATATTTTCTTTATCGGAAAAATTGTGAACAGAGAAATAACCTTCTAGCAGAGTTAACCATTTTTTTAGGGCTTCTGCATCTATCTGTCCTTCAAATACAGGAATATAAAAATTAACTTGTACCTTGAAAGGTGAGGTGCCTCCAAAGTAGCCTCTTGATGAAGATGCGCCTGATGCTATCGGCGAGCATTGAAGGATGTGGGAAAAATTCTCCATCATTTCGTCCCTTTGTCGCGTGAGAGCTTGCTCAAGCAAAAGACTAATAGGATCGTCTTCCCCGTCGTTTTTCTTTTCTTCCGCCATTGAGGGTTTCTTGGGTGTGCGAGAGTGATTGTCTTCATTACATACAATCTCGAGACCCAACTTGCTATACTCGGACCTCGTCGGGGACATGCACTGAAAAAAAAACGATCAAGAAAAACCTACTCTGATACCACTGATACAGATATTTTCGGCACGAAATGAGAGCAGAGATATAATAAAGAAATGCACAGAGATATCATGTATATCCAATAATATAACATAAATATATCAGATATGCAACCATAAACACAGAGATACAGTAATACACAATTTCTATTAATGAAAGAAATGGACAGAGACTGTAAAAATACAGAGTGAAAGACTCGCTAGAATGGTGGCAGCTTATCTCTGAGAAGAGATGTGACAGCTACACGCATTCGCAAGAAGATGATTACCATGAGGCTCTAAAGGAATTTTTACAATAAACATAATTCCAAAAACCCTATACATCCAAAAACCTAACACTAGGAGATGAAGCACCAAAAGTCATGTGGGTCCCGTTTCGGTAAGTGAGTACATCAACTTCTCGGGGTCGTAACGTTTGCATGCAATCTCCATTTTAGGCGTATGATATCTCATTGGAAATATATCGTAGATGATATTAATTTTGGGTGCTCAATCATGCTTTCAGATATCATTAAGAACCTTGATCACGAAAAACCTTCATTTAGGCCCTCAAAATGCCCCGAGAAGTTAAAACCTGCTAAAAATAGTAAATTGTCAAAATTGCTAGAAAATTGTTTTGAGCCAGTCGGAAAAGGTTGGTGGCCATCAATATCCACCTGGATCAATCCTCCCTCCTTAGGGAGAAATGGCCTCCATTGCATTGAGTTCCCGGGGGATAGGGAAAATCATCTGTTGTATCTGCATCTTGGTGAGCTGCTTGTATTGTTCGTGACATCGCGCTGCTTAGTTTGTGGAAGTTTGTGATGAACCTGTTGAAGATGAGGTTGTTCAACAAGTCAAGATACATGGGAGGAAGGTGTGAAAAATGAATCTTTTCAATTTTCTGCAACCTTGTCGACCTGCTTCTGTTGGATAGAAGGTGCAAGGGGCGAAGCTGTAGTGGTTGCAGTGTCCTTTTGTTCCCCTTTTGAAGAGATTGTGATGAAGTTGAATTTTGCAATATGAGATACTACCTTGTGACCCTTTTTAGGTGGAACAATAGTTGGAAATACCTCTGGTATTATGTAGATATGACCCCCCAAATTAACAATGACACTAAGGGGTCAAGACTCATAAATAGGATGGCGCTTCCAGATATATGGCTGGCCCAAGAGAACATCACGGACATCCATTGGGGAAACAACATATAATACCTCGTCCTTGAAGGGATGGATTCCATATAACAATCGACATTGTTGGCTGACATGGAGATCTTGTCATTGGCGAAGCCAACCGATGTTGTATGACTGCGGGTGTGGTGTTGTGGACAATCCCAACTGTTTGATGACCTCTGTTGAGATGAGGTTTTTCTGGCTTTCGCTATCAACAATAAAATGTAGCGGGTTCCCCTTCACCCACATCTGTGAACGAAAAAGGTGCTCCTCCTCTTCGAGATCTATTAGTTCTTCTGGTTGAATTGCTACAGTCACGACAATAACAGTGGGGTCTGTCTCAATGATCTGTCCTTTACCAATATTTTCAGAATCAGGGTTCAGCTCCTTGTCTTTGATCTCAGCCACCAATGATTGTTTCTAGTGACATTCATCGGTGTTGTGCCAGGGGATTTTGTGGAAAACACACCATTTTTCGGTGTCCTTCTTTGTCTTCCCATGACCCTTCTTTTCCTATGTCTTTGACTAGTTTTCAGGAGACTATTTGTTAGGGACGTCTTTGTCATACTTTGGTTGTTGCAAATTTGCAGACCCAAATTCCCATTTGTTTTGGTGCTTAAATTTATGCTCAATTTTAACAGCGTATTGATAAGCAACACCGAGTGATGAGATGTCTAGAAAATAAATTTCAGTCTGGATGTATCTGTGTAGAGCCCCACGATATTTCAGAACCAAATGCCGCTCGGAGTCTTTGATACCCAGCTTGGTGCACAAGGTATGGAAGATATTGGTGAAATCTAGAACTACATGGCCCCTCTCTTACCGTAGTGTCGTCCATCTCATGTATTGGTCTTCATAGTTTCCAACAGGGTAATACTGTTCCTTTACCGTATCCAGAAAAAAAATCTCAAGTGGGATCAGCCCCATATATTCTAGACTCCTCTATGGAACTTTGCTCCCAGTAAGTTTCCCACCAATGTTTGATATGAGGGAGAGCTTTAAGGAGTGAGAAGGTGATCTTTTCTTTATCGAAAAAATTGTGAACAGAGAAATAACCTTATAGCAAAGTTAACCATTTGTCTAGGGATTTTTCATCTATCTGTCCTTCAAATACAGGAATATAAAATTAACCTGTACCTTGAAAGGCGAGGTGCCTCCAAAGTGGTTTCTTGATGAAGATGCGCCTGATGCTATCAACAGGCATTGAAGAATGTAGGAAAAATTCTCCATCATTTCGTCCCTCTATCGCGTGAGAGATTTCTCAAGCAACAGACTAATAGGATCGTATGCTCCATTTTTTTTCTTTTCTTCCACCATTGATGGTTTCTTGGGTATGCGAGAGCAATTGTATTCAAGAGAGACAAGCTCGAGACCCAACTTGCTATACTCATACCTCATCAGGGATGTGCACTAAAAAAAAAAACAATCAAGAACCTGCTCTGATATCACTGATATGGATTATTTTCGGCACAAAATGAGAGCAGAGATATAATAAAGAAATGCACAGATATATCATGTATATCCAATAATATAACATAAATATATCAGAGATGCAACCATAAACATAGAGATACAGTAATACATGATTTCTATTAATGAAATAAATGTACAGAGGCTGTAAAAATACAGAGTGAAAGACTCGGTAGAATGGTGGCAACTTATCTCTGAGAAGAGATGTGTCGACTACTCGCATTCACAAGAATATGATTACCATGAGGCTCTAAAGGCCATTTTACAATAAACAGGAATGCCAAAAACCCTAGACATCCAAAAACCTAACCCTAGGAGATGAAGCTCCAAAATTCATGTGGGCCCCGTTTGGGTTAGAAAGTACATCAACTTTCGCGGGGTTGTGACTTTTGTATGCGATCTCTGTTTTAGGTGTATGATAGATCATTTTAAAGGTATCATTGAGGAGATTCATTTTGGGGGATCAATCATGCCTTTAGCAAATATTGAGAACCTCTATCTCAAAAAACCTTCATTTAGGCCCTCAAAATGGCCCTGGAAGTTAAAACCTGCTACATATAGTAAATTGCCTAAATTGCTAGAAAACTGTTTTGAGCCAGTCGAAAAAGGTGGGTGGCCACCAATATCCACCTAGATCAATAATTCTATGAGTGGGTAACGTTAATTGAATTATGGGATATTATGAGATCTATTTCTAACTTGAAAATTTTGATGTTAAAGTTGTTGGTATGCGGATACCGAATTGAAATTATGGTTGTATGCAATTACATGATGATAATGCATAGATATGTATGAGTTTGTGTTACAAACTAATCTGCAGGTCAATGGGCTATGAAATAGACAAAGGATAATGGTAATGAAATTGGATGTCATGACCACCGACCGAGAAACAATATGGTATGAATCTTTGTATATGAAATTATATTGGTTTGAATGCATTTCTATGATATGTGGACTAGTGCAGGGTTTCAGGTGGTGAGACTACCTAAAACCAAATAAACAATGACAAAACTCCCAACAACACGGTGCCACTGTATATTCCATTGTAGGTTGTGGACCCTAGTCCTGTTAGGAGGGGTGAAGGCATTTCCTATCGTGTATCCTCTGAAACATGGAGTCATGGGAGGATGGTGTTAGCTCACGCTCCCCTAGACATGTGATGATGACTGTCAGTTGCCTGCTAGGGAATCTTGGTCAAGATAGTGACACTTCCGCTTACAGTTTCTATTTGGAGTTAAGTCAATATAGTTGATGCTCCAAGATAGTCCAGCAAAGGAAGGATAGGAATGGAAGATGGAAGTAAGTTAGGGAGGAAGGATGAGTAGATATAGTTGAGAGTGTATGGAGATTTGCCTTATGGTAGAATTTATTGTTTTTCCTTCTAAAAAGAAAATGTGTATATATGAATATTCATAATTACTTAACTAAACTACAATTATCTAAATAACATTGTTGAGCTAGATAATTGTAATTAAGGGATTTCGCAAACATTTGATTGGGTTATTATCTTTTGTAAAATGAATAGTCTTGTTGAATGGATTGGATGCATACAAAAATTACTATAGAGGTGATAGTTATTGTTATTAGTACATGCACGAGACTTGTATGTACTAGCTACGCATGCATTTCTTGCACATGTACACTAGTATGTATAAGTTTTCTTGGCTTACTTACTGATAATGTTGGTTATTGGATATGAATGTGTAAACCCTGTGTCTTTTCCCTTATGTCTTAAAATACTTTAACTTCGAGACGAAGTTTCCTAAAGGGTGGGTGTATGTAACAATCCTAAGTAATTAATTAATTGTTCTGATTTAATAATTGTTTAATGTATATTAGTTAGTTAATTAATTAATTAATTGTCTTGATTTAATAATTGTTTAATGTATATTAGTTAATTAATTAATTTCATGATTAAATATTTGGTTAATGAATTTGAGTTTAATAAATTTAAATTTATTAAATGGAAATTTAACGTATCGAATGAGGGAACTATTAAAGAGAAAGGGGATAAGGTGGTTGGCATTGAATGGAGGGATAAGGTGGGTGAGTCTTAATGAAAGGGAGAAGGCGGTGAATGAAAAGGGGGGAAAGGAGGATAAGAGGGGGGAAAAACACTCGAGAAAGGACTTTTGGATTTTGGGAGGGAGCATCATTTTGAGAGGGGAGGACTGTATTGCTGGTTTGGGGGGCTAGAGTAGCTTGTTGGAGGATGGTACTGATTTTTGCTAGAGGAATTTGTTGGAGTTTGGTGGACTGAGACAGTGGGCACCTATTGCTGGGAGTTTTGGGCTCAGGGGCCAGGAATCCTTACGGAATCATGGATCTAGGGAGATGGATAGGCTATGTTCCTAGATGGATGGGAGGTTAGTCAGTTTTGGGCAGAGTATCAGACAGAGTTGGAGAATAGCAATAGCATCAGTTAGACATATGTATTTTCATTATTATGTTGTGTTATGTATTTTATTATGATGTTTCTCATAAATTTTAATTATGTTGAATAATGAATGGTTATGAATGGTTATGAATGGTTATATGATGAATAAGGAAATTGTAAAGATGTTAGGATAGCATTTCTCTAACTAAATTTATGTTTTATAAGGCTTTGTTGGAAGAGACCTTACAAAATTTACATCCAATTTTTGGAAAGAATTGTTTGCAGGTTTGGGTACTAATTTGAATTTCGGCACAAGCTACCATCCACAAACGGATGGGTAAATAGAACGAAAAAACCAAATTATCGAAGACATGTTGCGAATATATGTAAGAAAAAAACCAACTAAGTGGGATGAGTATCTACACTTAGTTGAGTTCGCTTACAATAATGGTTATCGGAAATCAACTAAGATGACTCCCTTTGAAGTATTATATGGAAGTAAATGCACAACCCCGATCAGTTGGGATAATCTAGTTGACAGGATTATGGTGGTACCAGAAATGCTACAAGAAATGGAAAGAATGGTAAAAAGGGTACAAAATAACTTGAAAGAGGCACAAGACTGACAGAAAAGCTATGCAGATCTAAAAATAAGACATCAGGAATTCAAAACTAGAGAACATGTATACCTAAAAGTTAAATCAAGAAGAATATCTCTAAACCTAGGAAGTTGTTCCAAGTTGGCACCAAGATTTTGTGGCCCCTTTGAGATTTTAACTTGAATTAGACACGTGGCATATCAACTGGCACTTCCTGCAAATTTAAAATTTCATAATGTTTTTCATATTTCATTATTGAAAATATATATTCATGATCCTAATCGCATAATTGATTGGAACATGGTGCATGTGGAACCACAAGGTGATTTCCAAGTGAAACCATGGTGCATTCTAGACAGGAAAGAAGTAATACTTCAGAACAGAGACATCGCCCAGGTAAAAGTGCAATGTAAGCACTTTAGTCCTCAGGAGGCCACTTGGGAATTGAAAGAAACATGCATAAATATTATCCAATTATGTTTCAAGATATGATTGAACACTGAGGATAGTGTTGTACTTAAAGAGGAGAGGACGTGATATCCTAAAAATATTAGAAATTAAATTCCAAGTTGAATTTAGAAATAAATTTCCATTTTTGGAAAATCCGAATTTAAGAATAAATTTTCATTTATGGAAAATAAGAATTTAGAATCTTGGATTTTGTAATTATTATTTTATGATTGTTGGGAAAATCTTTGACTTTCCCAACTATCCTCTTTTTATGGACAGATGTATGAGACAAACTTTTTAATAAATTAAATGTTGGATGACAAGTGGAACAACAAGGTTAAAAATAGTTGAATATGAATCCATGAGTGGGAAATAGTTTTGAGTTAACTCAGAGATGATTTTTACAAGTGGCAGAAGTTGAATTTGGCTATGCACAAACCCGAAAAATCAGGGATTTGTAAAGCTGTGAATTTCCCAAGGAGGGAAAGGAATGGAAATACCTAGGCACAAGATATATACAACATATGTGGGAGGCATGACATTGCTTAATATGTTGGGATTGAGAACTTTTTTGTTGTTATGAACACATCTAGTGTGAGGAAAAGAATTTTCTCAACTATTGAAGAGGACAATGACTAAGGAGTGTAATTCAGTTTTCCCTTATGGAGTCATGGTCAAGCTAGGGGGTGATCACGACAAGTGATCGTGGTTGTTTTGTTTCTACGGTTGGGTGGAATGTGGCTATTCAATTTGTTTTGCCAACATAAATTTTTTTTTTAAATATGTATCTCAGTTATGTACTCAAATTGTTGATTTTATACCGTTGATGTTTTATTATTGATGTTATACAGTTGACGCCATACTTTATAGTACTATACTTATAAGAAAAATTTGTGAACTATATAGCCATATTAGTTTTGTGTGGTTTTCCACTATGTAATAATACCTATAGTGGTATGTTATTAAGGATTATTACACACACACACACACACACACACACACAGATATATATATATATATTATGTATATATGCCTATTGGCCATGATAGATCTATCTTCTCGATTGTTGTTCATTCATGTATATAATCAAATAGTTCGGAAAGAAAAGTATAAACACACTGTATTGTATTTTTGCTATTATGTTGAGTACAAAGAATAAAATTGCCAATACATTCTTTTATTTGTTATCAAAGAAGGATATATGATAAGGTAGATCACAGGTTACTTGACAAAAATATATACATATTTATTTCAAATAATGGGTCATTGATCAATGCTTTACAGTTTGGGTTTTCCATAGACCCAAAAACTCCATATCTTGTTTAAACGAAGATTTAAAAGACTACATAAAACTATGTGCAAGTGTGTGCATTAACTGGTGGAAGAAGATGGAACCCGAATACCTTTTGTGGGAAGGTCGCTTACTTCACCAAGTGCACTGGATTTTCTTCCAACCTATAAAAGAGCCATAAAAGAGCCATACTGACGCAACCTGCCCCTCAGCGAGAAACCGCTCCCACCAGGACCTTCTTCAACCACGGGCCCAAAGAGTCTAAGCTCTTCCAACTCCCCTCAGGAGTCACGAGTCACCCACAATAACCCCTCGGCAATCTCCGCTTTGGAAATCGGGATATTGCGACTCAGGACTTTTCGGTTCACTTGATCACCATTCACATGCAAAACAAAACCCCAATCCCCGATGGTCAACGGGTCAACGCTTTCGGATTTCGAGAATTTCCCTATCGGGATATCGCACTCTGCGATGTCAACATTCTATCTCTAAAATCCCCGAATGCCGAGGTATCAATTCCCGATATCACGCCACCTGTACTCCACTAGAGTCTTCAAGTCCCACATGCCACGTTCTCCTCGGGATTTCGCAAATCGCAAATCCGCGTTGCAAGTTACCTTATGGTCGAAAACCCCGAAACGCCGAACCCTGATTCTCCGGATTCGTGCCACCTGGACTTGTTAGAATCAACGGTCCCTATTGACTCGGGAAATCGCTATTCGCGATTTTTACAGGCATGAAACTCTTTCATCTCCAAACGTCGAACGCCGAATCCCGATCCTCAGGGATCTCACGCCACGTGTCCCTGTCCTGATCGACGACTCCCATTGATTTAGGAAATCGCAACTCACTATTTCAAAAGGTATGGACCTCACACTTTGACAAACGTCGAACACCGAACCCCGATGGGCTTTGTTCTGAACCCCGATATGATGGGAACTTGTGCCACCTGTCCTTTGAGGATCGACGACTCTGGTTAATTCGGGGAATTGCAACTCGCGATTTCACGGGGTATGAACTCTCACCTTGCCAACCTCTGAATGTCGAAACCCCGAAGTCCGATGGACTTTAATTCTCCATGCCTGCACTTACGGGTTAACTCCCGCGTAACTCCTCCATGATCGAACGGTTAGCGGGATTTCGCGATTCTGCTCCGCGAATCTCGACCATTGATTTTCCTCTTTGAGGATTTCCTCCACTCCGAAGCTCTCTTCTGTGTGAGCTTCCTCCTGGATTTGTTCCAGGATTTCGCTACGATGGAACTATCCCTCCTGAGCTTGGTCCCTCTGACCCCTTCATAGATTTCACCCACTCCTTCAACGGAGGGTTGACGCACTACTTGTCCTCGGCGTCCAATCACTCTCCAAGTGTTGGATCTTCTAGACTCTTGACACTTCTTCTCCTCTGCGGACCCTCAACTTGAGTCTCGCTGATACGCGCAAAAGCGCTGCCCTTCCTGAGCTTCTATCCTTGAATCCTCAACGGATTCCTTGTTTCCTGCGCTCTTGTAGAGTCTCTACGCACACACGGTGCTATCTCTTCTGAGCTTCTGCGAATACTCAGACCCCTTGGGGGATTTTGTCTTCCTTCTCCCTCTGATGGAGAATGTAGATGCCTCTTGCTATCCTCCTTCTCAAGCGACCTTCTCACTGAGTCTTCTGGGTATCCAGTAACCCAGTGAAAGCTCCCTCAGTGGATGCTTCCTTCAGCTTCAGAACTCAAAGAGTTCCCTTCACCT
>SNQJ01S0055356.1:118009-132514 GCA_010110895.2 Picea sitchensis
CAGGAGCTTAGGAGATCGGTTAAGGAGCCTGGTGACTGAGCATCACACCAGTTGGGATCAAATTCTACCACAGGCAGAGTTTGCGTACAACGATTCTGTGAATCAAAGTACAGGTAAGAGCCCGTTCCAAATTTTGTATGGGACGCAGCCGAGGGGAGTTTCTGAGCTCAGGGAGTCAGAATAGGCTGAGACTAGCAGCGCGAGGGCTGAAGAATTTGCTGAAGCAATGCAGGAACTTCACACACAGGTGAAGCAGCGACTGCAAAGGTCCAATCAAGAGTACAAGCGCAGAGCCGATAAGAGAAAAAGGAAACTTCAGTTTGAAGTTGGGGACATGGTTCTGGCACACCTGAGGAAAGAAAGGTTCCCTAGGGGAACATATAACAAGCTCAAGATGAAGAAAATTGGGTCATGCCAAATACTGAAGAAATTTGGGGAAAATGCATATGAGCTTGAGTTGCCAGAGGGCATCGGGATATCTCCGATTTTCAATATTTCGGATTTATACCCATATAAGGCCGAAGATGCAGGAGCTGGAAATGTTGAGGAACCAATCATCCAGTGGCAGAAGCAGTTGCCAATGGAACAGAAACCTGAGATAGAGTGCATACTGGACAAGAGAGTAGGCAGGAAGACCAGGAGGAAACAATATTTTGAATACCTGGTAAAGTGGAAAGATCACCCAGTGGAGGATGCTAGCTGGGAAACAGAGGCAGTGATACAGAAGCATGGTCATAGTGTGCAGGAGCTCATGGACAGGATCCCATGAAAACTTTTGAGCCGAGGAGTATGATGCAGGAGCATCTACAACCTCATCAAGCGAGCCAACACGTGGGGGAAAGAACGTACAGTTGGACAGTGCCAGCATATACATTTTTGAATTACTTGAAAAGATGGTTGCACCGTCGTTTGGACGAATGCATTCATATGAAGCGCACTTGTAATGTAATGTAGATAAGCAGGCATTTAACAGTTTTAAATGCTGGTAGATAGGGTTAGCTGTAGATTAGACAGTTTCATTTTCCAGGAGGGAAAACGAATATAGGCACCCTCCTTGTGTAATTGATCATTTTTTTTTATTCAGCATTAGCAAGGAGAAGAGCAAGAGAGAGAAGAACAGAGAACTTGTGAAAAATACCCATGTACAGATTGAACTAATAGAAGAAAGACTGTGATTTCAATCCCATGGATGTGTTTGGTCTCTGTGTGTTGTTGATATTATTTTGTTGCATACTTGCTTCTTTATATGCTTATCTTCTATATGCTATGTACGTGATTGCATATCAGGTTCGAAACCTGAGAGAATGAGGGAATAAGTCCCAATTGTTTCACTGTTCGAACCAGGAGATTCCTGCATAAAGTGCAGTCGAATTCCTCCGCATAGAGTGCGTCGAGGAGGTTCAACCGTGAAGATCTTATTCTCGTTGACCCGAGTTGAGTTGGGTTATTCGAACCATGCAGGTGAATGCAGGTTGAATTGAAGTCTCAGAGTCGAGTCTGAGGGAAGGAGGACTGGATTGTGTTAGCAGGATTGCACAGGTCTAGATGACTTCAACGCTTTGAGAGCTGTTGGAAGTCGAGCACAGGAAGGACGTGAGAAGTCTCTCAAGGAAGCAGAGAGAGACAAAGCTCAGGAGGGTTAGTTCCTTGCAAGCATCGTAGGAACAGGCCTGGGAGAGATTGAGTCAAGGAAAAGATTAGAAACCGGAGGATTCTCAAGAGGAAGAGGATCGACGACGTGTACCTCCAGTGAAGTTTCGCGAAATCCCAAGGACCGTCAGATCGTGGAGGAGTTGCGTGGGAGATAACCCGTACGCACAGGCGAAGAAGGATAAAGGTCCATCGGGCTTCGGTGGTTCGGCATTCGGGGGTTGGCAAGGTGAGGGTTCACCCCTCGTAGAATCGTAAATCGTGATTCCCCGAATCGATCTGAACCGTTGATCTAGACGGGGACACGTGGCACGAGATCCCTGAGGATCGTGGTTCGGCGTTCGACGTTCCCCGGAGGCAAGAGTTCAACACCCTTTGAAATCGCGACCGGTGATTTCCCGAATCAATCGGGGTCGTTGATCGGAGAGGAGGCATGTGGCGCAAGATCCTCAGGAGTCGGAGCTCGGGGTTTTGCAACGACTGTGGCCTTGTGCACCAGGAGACGCAAATTTTCGAGTCACATTTTCCCTATAGCACGAGGGGGAGACGGGTGTCAAGGCGTTAGGCCTCACCAGAGGTGCTGACAGGTGGCATGATATCAGGGTTTCGGCATTCGGGATTTCCCAATGCAAGAAGTTCGTGACAGTTGAAATCGCGATCCCGCGATTCCCGATCGCATGAGCGCAGGAGTGACGTAGCTGAGTGGGACCTCTAGAGCAGGTGGAGGACAGGTGTCGTCGGACTTCGGGGTTTCGATGTTCAGAGAATCGGGTTTCTCGACGCCAAGGATTTCTTTCATCACGGATTCGCGATCCGCAAAATCCAGAAGAGGACGTGGCAGCGTGGGACCCCGGAAGATAGTGGAATACAGGTGGCATTGGATCGAGATTCGGTCTTCGGCGTTTGATGAGGCGAGAGCTCATACTCGCTGAAATCGCGAGTAGAGATTTCCCGAATCAGCAAGAACCGTTGATTTCTACGGGACAGGTGGCGTGAGATCCCGAGAGATCGGGGTTCGGCATTCGGGACTTTCCACTACAAAGAAATTGTGAACAGTGAAATCGCGATCCCGCGATCCCCGATAGAGCAGAGAGAGGAGGTGACGTGGCAAGGAAATATCACACGTGCACATCAGAGTTCAGGGTTCGGGGTTTTGATTTGCACGAGTATTGTATCGACAGGGTTCGTGAAATCGTGAAGCCCAATTTCCCGATTTCCGAAGGGGAAATCGCCGAGGGAGCCTACTGTGGGTAGTGGACTCCCGAATTGGAGGGGAAGAGTACTTTGAATCTTCGGGCCCATGTGTGAAGAAGGTCCTGGTGGGAGCGGCTTGCTCGGTGAGGGGCAGGTGGCATCATCTTGAGTCAAATATTTTGATCAAATTTTATTCTGAAAATATTGTTAAACACAGGCGCACATGAATTTAATTCTTTAAACAATTTAAATTATACATGAAGGGCATAATTATGAAGATAACTTAGATTGTCGTACCAGTATTGAATACATTATTCGTTAATTTCTCATATCGTATGATTGACTTAAGGTGAAACAATGTAAATATTTCAATCTATGTTTTTATTAATGCTGGATGCTCTCCACGAAATGAGGTATAATCCTTGATGAAAAGCGTGGTTGTATAACCCTTTCCGAATAGCATTTTTGTTGTGTACGTTTGCGAAGTAACTACTCGTTGTGTAACACTTCCTTGTCAAATAGATGTGGTTTAAATGTTTTAGAGAAACTAGTTGAACAAATGCCCTTAAACAATTGATGTGCCAAATTTCTCCTCCATGTTCGCTCACGCATGTTTATGTTCACTTAGTATCCAAGCGTGACACTGCCAGTCGCTTTAGTTGTCCGGATTGACTGAACTTCCTCCTTACCACAGTCTACAGCCGATTGAATTTCATTTGTTGTCACACAGATTATTTTATTACAAAGAATATTTCATTACACAGATTATTTTATTACACAGATTACTTTATTACACAGATTACACGGATTATTTTATTACATCGATTTTTACTATTACACAGATTTTATTTCATTACTATTACACAGATTTTATTACCACGAAATGCCATTAAAGATGACTGTGTTTACTGCCTTAAAGTCTACGATATTCCATTATAATGTAGCCTACGTTTTTCTGGAGTGTGGTACATCGATTGCCATTAAATTTTGAGTATGTTTGTTGTTGAATGGGCATGATTTGCCATCAATTGTGTACTGCATTTTGCTGATGTGTGGTACAACGTTTTTCCTTTAAAATTGTGACTGCGTTGTTGTTGAATGACCAAGAGTTGATCCTTTTGCAGTTTTGTATTGTCTTTTTATCCTCCTTCAAATTGAGGGTACCCAACGTTCTCACTGCCAAACATTAATTGCTACATCTATGTTATTGGTCATGTTAATTGCTATGTTAATTTCCAGGTTAATTACTGTAGCGATGTTAATGGCCAAAAACTTAATATTAATATACAACGATGCTAATTGCTCCAGCAAGCTAATTGGTCATGTTAATTGTCATGTTAATTGCAATATCAATTGTTATGTTAATTTCCAATTTAATTGCCATGTTAAACTGCTACAACGATGTTAATAGTCAGTAGCTTCCTTCTTAATGTTAATAGACAACTAGTATTGTTTGTTCGGTTAATATAGCCAGACGACATGTTGAGATTTAATTTTTCATCAGTGTTATAATGGTAGCATTCTACATTAAGATTGTTAATGTTGTTATTTAAAATTAATGGCTAGTTATATTGAGATTTTGGATTAATTTAGAATTGCCCAACTAGATTGTAATAATGACTAAAATCAGATTGGTGAGTAAAGACTAAATTGCAAATTTTAGACTTGCTAATTTGATTTATAATTGAGGTTAGATTGTGTTTATTGTTTATAGTCTAGCATTGATTACTTAGACTTCCTAGATTGATTGTATTTAACGTTAATTTAGCGGGTGCATTAATGACTAATTGTAATTTAGACGTGCCCCTTTTAGAATGGTAACCAATGTTAAAATAGATTGTAATCATTGACTAGTTTAGACTGGGTGATTGGTTGGGTTATTGAAGATGTTGTGTTTTACCTTGTATCATCCCTTGTCATCGTCCTTTAGCGTTTTTTCGACCTATTGTTGGGGTATGGGCATGCTATTCCTTTTGGTATTCGATTTCTAGCGTGTCGGATTTATCTAGAGTCAGTGGTCCAAATAGGATGTGTTATACCAAGGTTATTGACACATCTATCACCTGGGGATGGCATGATTCCTGATGAGGGGATCATGGTTTGCCCTGTTGGATAGCAACAATCGATACTTTGGCCGGAGTCATTGCATTCTGTGTGAGTGTGGACAAGCGTGGCAAGTTACTTTAGGCACATGGGTGGAACGCCTTCATGCGTTTGGCTCACGCGCCTTGAGGTTCTAGTCTTTTTCATCAAGGTTATTGTGTTGGGAGGGGATGTTTTCATTTAAGCTTGTAGGCGTGTCTTGTTTGCATCGGGCAGGTAGTCTTTTTTTCCTTGTTTTCTATGCACGTTTCACCCAGTTTCTCTTGTGCTTGTGTGGGGAGTCATAGTAGCCTATTGCCTGAACTGCACACTTGCATTTGTCGTTAGTTGTGTGGTTAATTGTTGATGGTGTCACCATGTTTCCTTTCAAACAAAAAAAAATTTGTACTTTTTCTTCGTTTGTAGTCGTAACGTAGGGGTTCTCACATGTGGTATCAGAGCAAGGTTCAACCCGTGACTTGGGATCACTACAGATTTCATTGTTATGATTTAATATAATTTTTCTAATTGAGTGGAATTGTATCCATGCAGGTAATCTTGGTTAGAGGACACTGTGGAGGTAGACGACGGGGTGCTAGGGGAGGAGGCACGATGCCTCCAACAACATCCACACCTGAGGGGACAACCCCCAGGGAAACGAACAGGTTGTCGTGCATGAGCAGATAGTGGTGGGTGATGTGGTTGTGTTGATGAGGTATTTTCAGTGGATGTCTAAGGAACTGATCAACCATTTGGATAGAGATGAGGCCAGGGCTACGAAACCCCCTGAGGGTCCACCTTGTGCTCTATTTTGTACTGGTAGAATTCACCGTGAACTCGAGAAGATCAAATTTCCCAAGTTCTTTGGTGCCCAAAACGACGTAGCTGCTGAGGCATGGTTGGATAATATGGCGTTGTGATTTGCACTTCATGACTATACCTCCAACATGAAGGTCCACATGGTGATCTTTCAACTGAAGGGGAGCGCTCTTCTATGGTGGAAGACGCTCATACTACAACTAAACATGGTCATCAAGGACATTTCATGGGAACGGTTTTGAGAGAGGTACCTATCAGAGGAATTCATTGAGCATCAAATCAACAATTTCAACGCCTTATGATAGGGCAGTCATATGGTTCCCGAGTATGAGGGTTGTTACATGGAGTTGCTTCGATATGATCTACATCTTATTACATAGAAACTTAAGGTCAAGAGGTTTTTGTTTGGCCTTAATGGCAGCATAGGTGCAAAGGTTAGGATTCTGATGCCTCAGACCTTGGACGATGTCATATAAAAGGGCCTCATTGTAGAGGAGGATCTTATCAGCGGGGGTCAAGGAAAGAATCTAGTGAGACCAAAAGGGCAGGCGTCATCTGGTGCGCAACAGCATCAGACACCAGGTAGACATATGCCAGGATATCGTGGCTTCCAGAGGGGATCCACTTACACTACACCTCAGTGACCAGTGCCTCAACAACGAACACCTTATCGAGGACCAAAGCATTAGCAGCAACGCCGACTGCAATAGTAGTAGTTTAGGCCTATTAAGCAGAAGAAACTAGGATTCCAGGCCGGTGGATCGTCATCTTATACTTTGTGTACCAAGAGTACTAGACTGAAGAAGGGGTGTTGGACGTGTGGGGATCCACACTACCAGCGCGACTGACTAGTGGAGAGGACTCAAGCATCTAGATCAGCCGGATCCACTACCACGGGAGATTTAGGCAAGGCCCATCAGATTCATGCAGTGGTGACTAACCGCCAGGGAGAGCACCAGTCAACTATTCTCATTGCTTCGACGTTAATAGACATATGGATCTCAATGCCCTACTTTTTTGTTCATTGATGATGAGCGACAAATGTTTCTACCCACTCGTCTACCCCTTTTTATTGTTCTTGGCTGATTGGTGATATCTGCATCTTCTTGGATTTATCATCTCTGCAATGGCTTGCGACGAGTTTCTCTTCATTTTTAAATTGCTTAAAATTTGGTATAATATCTGCGATGAATGAGATTTTCTCTACGGATGCTTACGTCTTACCCAATGATTCAGTCTTTATAGAAGAGTTGTCCATTAAAATATTTCTATGTATTTCCTTTTTATCCAACGACTTTCTGCTTACTTGTTAGTTGATCGCAGTGTTGTAACTTATTCATAGAATAATTTTAAGTTGATCTTGAGTCAAATATTTTGATCAAATTTTATTCTGAAAATATTGTTAAACACAGGCGCACATGAATTTAATTCTTTAAACAATTTAAATTATACATGAAGGGGATAATTATGAAGATCACTTAGATTGTCATACCAGTATTGAATACATTATTCATTAATTTCTCATACCATATGATTGACTTAAGGTGAAACAATGTAAATATTTGGATCTATGTTTTTATTAATGCTAGATGCTCTCCACGAAATGAGGTATAATCCTTGATGAAAAGTGTGGTTGTATAACCCTTTCCGAATAGTGTTTTTGTTGTGTACGTTTTCAAAGTAACTACTCACTGTGTAACGCTTCCTTGTCAAATGGATGTGGTTTAAATGTTTTAGAGCAACTAGTTGAACAAATGCCCTTAAACAATTGATGTGCCTAATTTCTCCTCCATGTTCCCTCATGCATGTTTATGTTCACTTAGTATCCAAGCGTGACACTGCCAGTCGCTTTAGTTGTCTGGATTGACTGAACTTCCTCCTTACCACCGTTTACAGCCGATTGAATTTCATTTGTTGTCACACAGATTATTTTATTACAAATAATATTTCATTACACAGATTATTTTATTACACGAAATATTTTATTACACATATTACTTTATTACACGGATTACACGGATTATTTTATTACATCGATTTTTACTATTACATAGATTTTATTTCATTACTATTACACAGATTTTATTACCACGAAATGCCATTAAAGATGACTGTGTTTACTGCCTTGAAGTCTACGATATTCCATTATAATGTAGCCTACGTTTTTCTGGTGTGTGGTACATTGATTTCCATTAAATTTTGAGTGTGTTTGTTGTTGAATGGGCACGATTTGCCATCAATTGTGTACCGCATTTTGCTGATGTGTGGTACAACATTTTTCCTTTAAAATTGTGATTGCGTTGTTGTTGAATGACCACGAGTTGATCCTTTTGCAGTTTTGTATTGTCTTTTTATCCTCCTTCAAATTGAGGGTGCCCAACGTTCTCACTGCCAAACATTAATTGCTACAGCTATGTTATTGGTCATGTTAATTGCTATGTTAATTGCCACGTTAATTACTGTAGCGATGTTAATGGTCAACAACTTAATATTAATATACAACGATGTTAACTGCTACAGCAAGGTTATTGGTCATGTTAATTGTCATGTTAATTGCAATATCAATTGTTATGTTAATTACCATGTTAATTGCCATGTTAAACTGCTACAACGATGTTAATAGTCAGCAACTTCCTTCTTAATGTTAACAGACAACTAGCATTGTTTGTTCAGTTAATATAGCCAGACGACAAGTTGGGATTTAATTTTTCATCAGTGTTATAATGGTAGCCTTCTACATTAAGATTGTTAATGTTGTTATTTAAAATTAATGGCTAGTTAGATTGAGATTTTGGATTAATTTAGCATTGCCAAGCTATATTGTAATAATGATTAAAATTAGATTGGTGAGTAAAGACTAAATTGCAAATTTTAGACTTGATAATTTGATTTATAATTGAGGTTAGATTGTGTTTATTGTTTATAGTCTAGCATTGATTACTTAGACTTGCTAGATTGATTGTATTTAACGTTAACTTAGCAAGTGCATTAATGACTAATTGTAATTTAGACATGCCCCTTTTAGAATGGTAACCAATGTTAAAATAGATTGTAATCATTGACTAGTTTAGACTAGGTGATTGGTTGGGTTGTTGAAGATTTCGTGTTTTACCTTGTGTCATCCCTTGTCATCGTCCTTTAGTGTTTCATCGACCTATTGTTGGGGTATGGGCATGCTATTCCTTTTGGTATTCAGTTTCTAGCATGTCGGATTTATCTAGAGTCAGTGTTCCAGATAGGATGTGTTATACCAAGGTTATTGACACATCTATCACCTGGGGATGGCATGATTCCTGATGAGGGGATCATGGTGTGCCCTGTTGGATAGCAGCAATCGATAGCTTGGCTGGAGTTGGTGCATTCTGTGTGAGTGTGGACAAGCGTGGCAAGTTACTTGAGGCACTTGGGTGGAACGCCTTCATGCGTTTGGTTCATGCGCCTTGAGGTTCTAGTCTTTTTCATCAAGGTTATTGTGTTTGGAGGGGATGTTTTCCTTTAAGCTTGTAGGCGTGTCTTGTTTGCGTCGGGCGGGTAGTATTTTTTTCCTTGTTTTCTATGCACGTTTCACCCAGTTTCTCTTGTTCTTGTGTGGTGAGGCATAGTAGCCTATTGACTGAACTGCGCACTTGCGTTCGTCGTTAGTTGTGTGGTTAATTGTTGATGGTTTCACCATGTTGCCTTTCAAACAAAAAAAAAATTGTACTTTTGCTTCGTTTGTAGTCGTAACGTAGGGGTTCTCACATGTGGTATCAGAGCAAGGTTCAACCCATGACTTGGGATCACTACAGATTTCATTGTTATGATTTAATTATAATTTTTCTAATTGAGTGGAATTGTATCCATGTAGGTAATATTGGTTAGAGAACACCGCGGAGCCAGACGACGAGGTGTTAGGGGAGGAGGCACGATGCCTCCAACAACATCCACGCCGAAGAGGGGCAACCCTCAGGGAAACAAACAGGTTGTCGTGTAGGAGCAGATAGTGGTGGGTGATGTGGTTGTGTTGATGAGGTATTTTCAGTGAATGTCTAAGGAACTGATCAGCCATTTGGATAGAGATGAGGCCAGGGCTCCGGAACCCCCTGAGGGTCCACCTCGCACTCTATTAGGTACTGGTAGCATTCACCGTGAGCTCGAGAAGATCAAATTTCCCAAGTTCTTTGGTGCCCCAAACGATGTAGTTGTCGAGGCATGGTTGGAGAATATGGTGTTGTCCTTTGCACTTCAAGACTATACCTCCAAGATGAAGGTCTACATGGCGATCTTTCAACTGAAGGGGAGCGCTCTTCTATGGTGGAAGACGCTCATGCCACAACTGAACATGGTCATCAAGGACATGTCATGGTAATGGTTCTGAGAGAGGTACCTATTAGATGAATTCATTGAGCATCAACTCAACAAGTTCAATGCCTTATGATAGGGAAATCATATGGTTCCTGAGTATGAGGTTCGTTACATGGAGTTGCTTCAATATGCTCTACATATTATTACATAGAAAATTAAGGTCAACAGGTTTGTGTTTGCTCTTAATGGCAACATAGGTGCAAAGGTTAGGATTCTGATGCCTGAAACCTTGCACGATGTCATCCAGAAGGCCCTCATTGTAGAGGAGGAGCTTATCAGTGGGGGTCAAGGCAAGAATCCAGTGAGACCAATAGGGCAGGTGTCATCTGGTGCACAACAGCATCAGACACCAGGTAGACATATTACAGGATATCGTGGTTTCCAGAGGGGATCCGCTTACACTACACCTTAGCGACCAGTGCCTCATCAATGGACACCTTATTGGGGACCACAGCATCAACAACAACGTCGACTGCAACAGTAGTAGTTTAGGCCTATTTAGCAGAACAAACCAGGATTCCAGGTCGGTGGGTCGTCATCTTATACTTGGTGTACCAAGAGTACTGGACTGAAGAAGGGGTGTTGGACGTTTGGGGAGCCACACTACCAACGCGACTGCCTAGTGGAGAGGACTCGAGCATCTAGATCAGCCAGATCCACTACCATGGGAGATTTAGGCAAGGCCCATCAGATTCATGCAGTGGTGACTAATCGCCAGGAAGAGCTCCAGTCAACTGTTCTCGAGATGTTAGGTACCATCGCTAACTAGACCCTTAGTATATTGATAGATCTCGGTTCTACTGAGCGATTCATTTATGGTGCAACGCTAAAAAGGATTAAGGTAAAGGAAATCAAACAGGATGGGTTTAGCTTTATAGAGATGGTTTCTGGAGCCAAATAAAAGGTTGGAGTAAATCTTACGGGATGTATCCTTAACCTAGGAGAGTTTGTCACCATGACCAACCTATACGTCATGATCTTAGGATCTTATGATGTCATGTTCGACATGGACTGGTTGGAATTGCATTAGTAGATACTCAACTATAAGATGAAATGGTTGATCTTGGTCGATGATGAGGGGAAAATACATGTGATTGTAGGATGGAACCAGGGAGTTTCCTTGAGTTTCATCTCTCCCTTGCCACTATAGAAGAGCATGCGCAAGGGATGTAATCTTTATGCGATCCTTGCAATAAACGAGAAGGGAGTAGAGGAAGGTCTAGAACACCTTCCTATGGTGAGAGAGTTTGTGGACATCTTCCCAGAGGAGTAACCTACGATACCGCCAGAGAGGGAGTTGGATTTTACTATAGACCTAAAACCAGGGATTGAACTGATAGAGAGAATGCCTTATCAGATGTTGACCCTAAAGTTACAGGAGTTGAGAATGCAACTAAAAGAATTGTTGGACCTGGGACTGATATGTCCAAGTGTGTCACCGTGGGGTCCGCCTGTTATTTTAATACAAAAGAAGGATGGGTCATGGAGGATATGCATTGACTACTGTCAATTAAACAAGGAAACAATCAAGAATCAGTATTTGTTTCCAAGGATAGATGATCTGTTTGATCAAATGAAGGGTGTGGTGGTGTTCTCAAAGATCGATTTGCAATCAGGGTATCACCAGTTACGAATCAAGGAGGATGATTTCCCTAGGACCACCTTTAAGACGAGGTTTGGACATTACGAGTTTACTGTTTTACCATTTGGACTGACAAATGCTCCAATGGTATTTATGAGTTTGATGAACAGGGTGTTCCGCGAGTACGTGGACAAGTTCGTCCAAGTATTCATTGACGATATTTTGATTTACTCTAGGACAATGGAGGAGCATGACGATCACTTGCACTTGGTCCTACACTGTCCGCGAGAGCACAAATTATATGGGAAGTTGTCCAAATGCTCATTTTATCAATCAAATATTTACTACTTAGGACATATCATCTTCGATGAAGGTATTGTCGTGGATCCTGCAAATGTCGAGGCTATTATGGAATGGTTTGCACCGAAAAACGTCCTAGAAGTACATAGCTTAATGGGTCTAGCAGGATAATATCGAAGGTTCTTTGAGGGATTTTTGAAGATAGTGAATCCAATCACGAAATTGCAAAAGAAGAACAAGAAGTTTATTTGGACTGAGAAATGTGCAGTAGCATTTCAGATGCTCAAGGAGTTCTTGACAACAACACCAATACTAAAGGTCCTTGACATGGATGCATACTTCTTGGTATGAACTGACGCTTCCAAGGAAGGCTTAGGCAAAGACCTGATGCAAGACGGTCAAGTGATCACTTACATATTGAGGAAACTGAGAAGGCATGAGGAGAACTATGCGACGCATGATTTGGAGTTGTTAGCCATCATATATGCCTTGAAGGTTTGGAGACACTACCTTGTTGGATGAAAATTTGAAATAAATATGGACCACTATGGACTACAACACATCTTTACACAAAGAGACCTGAACCCGCGACAACGACGTTGGTCGGAATTGCTTAGAGAGTACGACTTCGACATTACTTACATAAAAGGAATAGTGAACCGAGTGGCAGATGCATTGAGTCAAAGACGATGCATCTTTTCGGTGTTTCCTCTTCAGACGAATCTACGTGAAAATATTCTAACTTTACAGTGTGATAATGACTGGTACAAAGAGGTCAAGGGTTTTATCAGAAAAAACAAAATGATGGTACCAAGATTGGAAGGATTTATGTTTGACGACGATGGATTATTGAGGTTTAAAAATTGGATCTACGTACCACCAAACGATGAGTTGAGGAGCTTGATCCTAAGCGAGGTTCATAGAGAAGTCTACATGGCTCACCCGAGAGTGATGAAGATGAGGGAAGACCTTAAACCCTTATTCTTATAGAAGGGAATGAAGGTAGACATAGTCAACTATGTGACCAGATGTCTAGAATGTCAGCAGGTAAAGGCTAAACATAGACACCCAGTAGGATTACTGCAACCACATGCTATTCTGGAATTGAAACGGGAGGTTATTTCGATGGATTTTATTGTTGAAGTTCCACTAACAACAAGGATACATGACTCAATTTTAATAGTAGTAGACACTCTGACGAAGAGTGATCACTTTATTCCTATGCATACGATGTATCAGGCACCTGGCATAGCTAAAGCTTTCATCAATGAGATTGTGAGGCTGCATGGTGTGCCTCAGAGGATTATATCTGATCGGGGATTGGTGTTTACTGGACGATTTTCGATGAGTTTCCAAGAGGCCTTGGGACCCAAACTTAACTTTAGTATTGCGTATCATCCTAAGACTGACAGGTAGACCGAACGAATGAACCATACCTTGTAGGACATGTTGCACATGTACGTGATGGACCAACAAAAGCGTTGGGAAGAATTCTTGCCACTGGTGGAATTCTCTTATAACAACAGTTACCAAAGAAACATTAAGACAAAGCTTATACCAAGAGGGGGTGTATGTAACATCCCTCTCTTGCACGCATTGAGCAAAATTATTCTTTGAGGACACTTGCTTGCAAGTGATCCAGATTAATATACTTTTAGGCATCTGATTTATGATTATGAGGTGCTATTGGTTGATGACATGTTGTTTTGTTGCATTGACATAGACAAGTTCTATTGACTCGATTTTACTGAGTTTGTAGGATTTTGGACCTCGAGGATGCAAAGGCATCGATGGAACCCCTTTGACTCTGGATTGAGTCGAGGAGTGAACTATTGGAGTTTGATTATTTTATATGAGATATTAGTGCATCTGATTAGATGATATGATTATGGATATATTTCTGACATGATTTGTTGATGATGTAGGCTGACAATAGCTTATTGACCAGACTCACATGTGGAGTAGAGGGGTCATGCATGACTACCAGAGATGTTGAGGGAGAGGTGTGGAAAATAGCCCTACCACAGCCTACTAGAACTCCTTCCATGGCTCGACCTGGAGGTTAATGATTACCTAGTTTGAGTATACCCACGATGTCGTGAGGGCCGACTGTGACAGTTTCTCATGATGATTCTAAGGGGCACGTAATAAAACAAGGCCTTATTCCTTAGAGGCCTTTGGTCTCGCATGAGATCACCTGTCAGAGTATTGACTCCAGGGATTTTAGATGTCTACCAAGTCAGTCAAGAGGCGAGTGGCACCCTTGGAGCACGTAGTGAGTCCTGAAGGGCATGTTGTGCAAGGGAAACTGAATGAGGCGAGTGACACGCTTGGAGCACCCAGTATGTCTTGAAGGGAACGTCACGTCGTTATTAATAAAATAGATAAAACTATATGGATTTAGGAAGAATAATGTGTTAAGGAAGATTTAAAACTTTTCCCCTAATAAAATGTCGCCCAGCCTAGGAAATAAAGTCTAGGTCTAAATTATACTTGTGATAAAAAAATTATCTATTTATTTAATATATATATAT
>SNQJ01S0055356.1:153638-177278 GCA_010110895.2 Picea sitchensis
ACGCGAGGGAGTGATCCTGCTCCCCATGAAGCGAAGTGGAGGAGAGATGGCCGGAATTGCTGCGGGTATGGTGACTGTGAGAGGAGGAGTCTAAAGAGGACGAGGCTGAGCAAGAAATGGCTGGACGCCGAGGCTTCCAGGGCGCTCCCCGCCTTGGCTTTCCCCGAATGTGCGTCATGGTGCCCCGGCTGCTGTAGACGAAAATCACAAGTACAGAAAAAACTGAAGTGATGAAAGACCAGAGCTGCTGCAGAGCTTGCTCTGCTAACACCCCGCTGCAACAAACAACAAACATTGCGAACCACTGCATGATTTGGAGCCCGGAGGGAGGACTATCTGCGTTAATGGGCACATTAACAACCATCGAAGTGTGCTTACGGAGCATTTAAGCTCTGGGGGGAGGCACGAGTATATCACATGCCTCCATGTCTAAGAACTCGTCATCTGCCACCAAAGGCTGCCGCGTGTTCGGGGGGAGGTCCTGCCCTGCCACCCCATCCGGGGGAATTCATCGATGCTTATATAGAAGGAAACAACACCGATATTAATATTATTTTAACCAACAATTATAATAATAAAAAACCTTTATCGACGTGTTTAATTAATAAACACATCGATGCTTTTGTATCGCACTTCCACCTCGGTACGTTTTGAATACCATGCACAGGTAGGGTTTTTTTTAATGCATATGTGATGGTATCATAGATTCGCCTAGTTTCTTATTCTTATTAAGGCATCAATGTGTTATTACTTATAAGAGCATTGGTGCCCCAATATTGTTTTGACAACCTTAGTGTTTTCTTGTAATGTTAAGAACATGTGATTTAAGTTATAGAATGCATCGGTGCTTGGTACCATATATTCCACCAATGCGTTTTTTTATTAAAGAACCAGTGTATTATTTTGTATAAACGCACCGATGCCCCAATTTTTTAAGACTATCCCAATTCTTTCGGTGTAATGTAAGCACCAATGAATTATGTTTGTGAACACACCAGTGCATATAGACCATGAAGCGCATCTTCTACAACCTTCGTCAGCCCAATGTTTTTTAGTTATAATGAAGTTTCATTGTAATCCCCGCAAAAACATCCACTACAAAAAATAGATGTTTTAGTGGAGTTTGTTTTGACATTTTTTGTCAATTTTGTAACACTAAAACCTCTAATATAACCTATGTTAAAAGGTCTTTTCATTTTAGTTTTATTTCATTGACATGTATGAGATTCGGTCAAAATGGTGTGGATGTACTATTTCACACCGTCCCATAAGAAATATCATTTTACCCGTTCATAAGTTTTGGTAAAATATGAATGGACCATTGTAGGTAAAACGTGAAACTAAGAGAGCACCTTGGGTTTAAGGGCTGAATATTTTCTTAAATACATGTGACATTTATAGAGAAACCATTCAATGTGCCAAGAGTACCATGGAGAAGCTTGTGGATCCTATTGAAGTTTTTGGATTAGGTTGGAAATTTTTGGGTCTTGAAACCATTCTTATCAAACAACATGAATCCATTCTGCTACAATGAATGAGAGGGAAAGGAGGGGCCCTTCATATTGATATTTTTCTGGAAAGAGCATCAACCACCACATTTTTTTTCCCTTATTGTAAACAATATCATACTCATATCCAAACAACTTGGTCATCCATTCTTGTTGCTTCGGGGAAGAAATTTATTGTTCTAGGAAGTAATTGAGGCTTTGATGATCCATTTTAATTTAGAATCATTTTCCCAATAGATAAGGGTGTCAGAGATCCACTACATGAAAAATAGCCAACATTTATTTTTCATAATTCGATTGGCTCAAATTTTGGTCCTAGAATTTTTTGCTAGAAAAAGCCAAATGTTATTTAGCTTGAATGAATACTGCCCCTATTCCTCTCTCAGATGAAACATGTTTTAGAACAAAGGTCTGGGTGAATTTTGGTAGGGCCAGTACAAGAGTAGTTCACATAACGTCTTTCAAGGCTTGGAAATATTAGTGAGCTTCTGGAGTCCAACTGAAATCATACTTTTTAAGGAGATCTATGAGAGGAGCCACAATTTTTCCATAATACTGATCAAACTTGTGATAATAGGTCATTAAATCTGGGAATCCACAAAGAGTTTTAAGAGTGTTAAGAAAAAAAGGAGAATCCAATGAGATAGGTCTCAAATAAGGGTGCAGGCAGGACCTAGAATCATTTTTTTATAAATTTTACGAAGTTATACTTTCATTTGAATAATATTGCAGCGTCGAAATTCCCAAATTCTTAACAGGAAAAAATGTGTAATAATTTTGAAACCAGAATGCAGCATGCAAGGTACTGCAATAATAGATATTTTTTTTTCCNTATGTTTTTTTTTCGTCCCAATGTTTAGATTTTTTAGAGTTCCTACATACAAGAGTTTTTTGGGTGCTATATCTCTATGATATATGTCCAAAGGTCTAACAATAGTGCTCAACCCAATATCTCAGGGTACTAACTAAGGAGGATAGACTATACCCTTATTCATACTACCTGATTACCCAGGTACTAGAGAGTATCTTCTTGAGTGTTGTTTTTAGTGGGACTATAGTAGTGAGGTGGTTCATCGGTTCATATATGGATGGTTTCAGGATACCTAGGGGGGCTCCCGATATATCATAGGTACTTGGAAAATAAATTCTATATACAAATGTTTTCTAATGTTCTACATCCTAAGGGATACTAATAGGGGTTGCAAGGGTGTTAAACAATATGAGCTTAAAAACGTCTTGTATTTCCTATGTGTATGCTTGCCAAACCATATATTTATGCACTGAATGACATATCTATGTATTTTAAAGACGTCAAAACACGTCTCTACCTTGAAAAAAATTAACCCACAATTATTGCCAAATAAATTTCTCTGATAGCACTTGTAAGGTACTAAATGTAATATAGTATGCATAAACAAGAATATTTAGCAGATACCAATGGAACAACAAAATATGAGAAGAGAAACACCAGAAGTAATACCTTTATTCAAATAAATCAATGTTCACTTTCCTCTTCGAGGGGGAAACATCCAATAGAGCCTACCTCTATTAAAATAATTCTCAAGACAAGATTTATCATGCCTCTGTTGACATTTGAATCCGTCATGACTGAAATGACAACCTCACGAGGATGCAAATCCTGATGCATTTTTATAGAGGTGGTACTCCTCTTTTTTTTATGATCTTATTTTATACTCTAAAATTAAATATGATGTAGGACTTTTAGGAATTCCACTTTTATACTCAAAGAAAGATAAAAATTGCATAAAATACAAGTGTTTTATTTTAGGATCACACATTTGAAAATATAAATAAATTTTCCTCACATCCATCATAGAGAAAATAAATATTTATAATAACATAAAATAAAAGAATATGATCTTGATGCATAAGATAACCTTAATAGAGTGAACACATGTAAATATCAAAGGAAGAAAATGACATACCAATTTCAAATATTTTATACTGAAAACTCAAAATTATAAAACATTGTCAAAACTAATCCCGAATTAGTTCTCTTAGGATTTTTGAAAAAATATTAAGGTATGTTAATGATTTGAAATAAAACATCGTGTTTGTCAAGATAATGGTGATTAGGGATCTCGCGGACCATAAAAATGAATATAAATAAGGAGTAAATTATGGAGAGAAGGTGGGCAGATGCATACCAAATGTGAGGGGGGGGAGGAAATGGAGTATCGGCCACCATAGTCAAAATAAAATTAAGTATTGGATGTGGGTAGTGGGGAAATATGAGGGAGTAGTGGGTTGGAGGGTTCACGAGGGTGAGGGAAGGGAGGTGAGTGAATCCGCGAACCCAACAAATCTTCGAAATATTCTAAGTAATGGGTAAGGGAATGGAGAAAAGAGAAACTAAGGGTGGAGTAGTATGGTGGATTTATAAGAGAGGAGTATTTCGAAACATGCTAAGTATTGAGTGATCTCTAAGAGAGGTCAAGAGAGAAGAGGATGACACTTATAAATTTTTTAAGAGGAGAGGGTAACACTTAGAATTTTTTTGAAGTGTGGGTTCAAGAGAAAAGATGATCTAAGATAATCCCAAGTTCCAAGAAATGAAAGGTTCCATTATGGTTTTGAAAGCTGGACATGGTTCCAAGACATGGTGTGGTTCCATGAAAATGATCATGGTTCCACGAATTCTTATTTCCCAAAAAAATAGTTTTTCCACATGGAAGAAGCATTTTTTTGGGGCAACTGAACGAAAACTTGGATATCTTGAGCATGCGAACTTGGATTCTCTATCCACAAAATGCATTGAGAATTCTTTTGATAAAATTTTTTATAATCCCATAGAGAGAGAAATTGAGATGATCATTTTTTTTATCAACAACCTCCTACTCTTATTTATACTAATTCGATCTTCTAAAGAACATTCTAGAGAAATATATTTCTAGAAGAAGAAGCTTCTATTAGGTCTTTTTACATTGACTTGTTCACATTTATTAAATTGGAATTTCTAACTAATATGAGATTTTATTACATGGAAAATATATTTAGGCCTTATTAACTAATGTTGACCTTTATTACATGGAAAACATATCATTCTATCTAAGTGAAGAGTCGAGTCCTTAACAAGAGAAGTGGCTATGATTTCACCCTAACTACACAACTATATATTAGGTTTCTTCATCTCATGAAAATGAATGAAATGCACCTAAGTGTTATTATTATTTTTATTTTTTTTTCATTTTTGAATTCTTATTAATATATTGGTTGGTATAATATATTAGTTGGTATTGAAAAAAACAATGTTTTTTTTTTTATGATAGTTTATGTCTTCTCTTGTATGTTCAACTAATCATTATTATTGTTTTTTTTCACATTTTTCTCTATTCATATAGGTGTAAGATTCTTGGAAATACATTTGTTGATAATAAAGAAAACAAAATTTTGGACATACTTTCAAGTTTTTCTGATAATTTTTTATCCAAAAAAATATGAACGATAAATCAAGATGAAATACTTTTAGGCTTTGTCTCTATAACATAATTTGTATAACCATGGTAAGTTTCTTAGAAAATTAGGGGGTTATGAATTATATGTATTATCCCTCCTCACAATTAGAATGGTGATCATAATTTGTATAACCATGGTAAGTTTCTTAGAGAATTAGGTGGTTATGAATTATATGTATTATCCCTCCTCACAATTAGAATGGTGATGATGAGAGCGATGGCTATTATTTCACCCTATCTACACAACTACCTCTTTGGTTGGTTCATCCTTGAGAAATTGAATGAAATCGCCAAGCTCTCATTTACATCGTACTTTTAAACCTTATATCTTCACTCTCTCACATGGACCTCCATCTTCATCTCCTTAATGGTAAGGATACCACCATCAATTTTACGCCCTTTACGCTTGCTTCCTCCTTGGTCCTTGCCCAATTGACCATGGGTAAGTTCAAAATTTGGGCAGTTGATGTAGGGCTTGTCAATTTAGTCCATCCACGCCAAAACTTGACCTCATAAATAGAGAATCAATGATTTCGTGTTTAATGGGAACACTTTGGAGAACCCTTAGCCCCATAGAGTTTGAATATTAAATGAACTTTCAGCTCCATCCACTATATTGGTTAATGACGTAGATGGCTAGTCTAATTTTCTGGAATAAAACATGTTGGTATGCATATTCAATGGTTATTGGCCAAAATTAATAAATATACAAAATTAATAAATATACATTAATGGGCCTCTAAAGCATTGAAATAAAAAATAAAATAAGAAATGTACATTAACCCATGTGCAAAAAGATTATTCATTGTAGAATTTGATTTACTAGAAGAAAAACACCAAATCCTCATGTTTGGCCCTTAATGGTTATTGGCCAAAATTAATAAATGTACATCAATGGGCCTCTAAAGCATTGAAATAAAAAATAAAATAAGAAATGTACATTAACCCATGTGCAAAAAAATTATTCATTGTAGAATTTGATTTACTAGAAGAAAAACACCAAATCCTCATGTTTGGCCCTTCATTTAGAGGAAAAGCAGAAATTTGCATGAAGTGGTAGACTCCAACATTTGATCTACTAGTGTAAAATCTCTCGACCACTCACTCTAGTAAGATGTGGAACTTTCTCTTACACTTACCTGATTTTGTTTTTTTGTTGGAAATAAGAAATGCATTATGTAAATTTGATTTGAATATTATAAAAAACACATAACTATCTACAAAGACATGTTGGGTTTATCCTATCAAGGGGTGTTTTCCACCCCACCCATGTTTAATTCTCGCAAGTGACATATTGACATATTGAGTAATCCACTATGTCAAGAGATCCATGAGATCTACCCACATGGTAGATGCTCTGCCCTCCCCATAAAAAAGCATCATAAATTCTACCCAACACAACCTTTCCCTCTTTGGAGAACCTACCAATTGAAAATCCATTATAACAAATATCATCCTCAATATTAGGATATTATCTATTTTTCCCACACACTAAAAGTGGCAAAGTGAGATAAACAAATTTAGCAAAGAAAGAGGAGGAGGCCTCATAAATTTTGATGTCTAGCATAACTTTCCTTATGAAAAAGAGAAAAGTGGTGTATGAAAAAGAGAAAAGTGGTGTAAATATGGAAGAATGTGATTTGCAAAAAAAAAATAGTAACACCTTACCAAGACCATATAGAGAAACAAACTGCAATATCCAATTAAAAAAAAAGAAAACTAAAAAAAGAAAACTGCCCATTAGATGATAACTTACATGACCAAATATTGACATAGGAATTTATATTGGTTAATGTATTACTTGTACATTTAATTGTGTTCTTCTTTTATTGGATTGGTTATTGGATTGGATCTGATTACAATAAGTAAAAAATGCAATTTAATTTGGAGTGGGTTAATTTGGGTTAATCTTTTTTGAGCATTTAAGTTAATTTAAAATGGGGCAAAACTCTAAAAGTAAAGAAATGAAAAGCAGAACTGAAGAAGAAAGATCACTCCCAAATTAACTTACTCCATTTAACAAACCGGATAACCCTTTGTCGGCTGTGAAAAATATTTCCCTCCCGAATTAGCTTACTCCATTTAACAAACCCGATAACACTTTGTCGGCTGTGAAAAGTAAAATGATGACCGGAATTATCAATAGGATTTTAGATATTTATGCAACCGAATTAACCACGCATATTATAGCAATTGATGTTATATCTCAGTGGTTGATCTGAAAGGCGAGGAAACGGCGGATTCACAAAACGGAAGCAATCTGCTCTTGACTAGTTATTTTATTTATGATAGCTCTATTATCAATCGAGCGAAAGAAATATTTAGTAGGATTAGAAGATTTCGAGAAGACACGGGAATGTATCTATTTCCAAGCGCAAGTAGAAGTAATGACGTTACAGGAGAATCCATTGACAGTGAGGGTGTTTCTCAGCGGCACTTGATCTCGAGCGTAATCTTTACATGTATTAGACATGAAAACGGAGATTTCTGGGAATTAGAGCATCTTTGGGATGCTGTGGATATACGCCACTTAGGTCACATAGGACCGGCAGACTATGAATGGTGTCAAATGAATTATAATGGTAGAAGGCACGCCATGTCTGCAATGTTGCAAAACGTTAATATTATTTTGATCCGATCAATAACGGATTGGAGCCGTTTTGACGGAAATGTGTGGAGTAAGCAAATTGTATGGACTGGCAGTTTTGCAGATTCTCAACGGATTCTGCCACAACTGGATAGCAATAGCCCTTCTCTACAATTGATAGGCGAAGATTTTGATCGTCATTCTCAATTAAAAAACAATATATTGCCCTTCATGGTTATCGTCCCGTGGCTGCCGCTCTGGCAGCTGTTCTGTCTTCACCAACTGTTACTATTTCGAAAGAGTTGGCATGCACGAGTGAAGATGGAGATGAGAGTGAGGGCGAGGGATTGGTATGTGCCGTTTGTCTTAATAGGTTTTCCACCAGGGAGTTTGCAAAGAAATTGCGCTGTAATCATCTTTATCATGAAAAATGCCTCTACGAGTGGTTTTATCGTCGACTTGCATGCCCGTTATGTAGGAAAGAGTTTGAGTATCTCTGCCGCACATCTCTGCGGTGACATGTCTAGTTTGTCATAATCGACATTGAATGAATAGAAGAGCTCTGANGAATAGCTCTGCGGTGACATTGAATGAATAGAAGAGCTCTAAATCATGACCCTCCGGTTGAGTCACAAAGGCCATTGAATTTTTGAATTTGAAAATGCGTTGTGATCGAAACGATATTAAGCGCATTAACTTAATTGTACACATGTACTGTTTGCTGAATTATTGGTGTTATACTTACTCGTTTTAGAAATGAGCTTCTTATCAGCTCTTGATTTGGGGATTTTATACCATGTACCCTTTGCTTAATTATCGCTGTTAAGCTTATTCGTTTTGGGATGAAGCTTCTTCTCACTCTTGACTTGCTAATGGCCATAAAGATAAAATTGAACTGAAAAAGGCAGAATCGTTAAAAATAATTTCATAAGATAGACACAAAATACTTAAAAAAACCCAAAGACAATTGAACTGAAAAAGGAAGAATCGTCAAAAATAATTTCCTAAGATGGACATAAAATACTTAAAAAAAAAACCCAAAGACATAAAATACTTTACACCTGATAGGCATACATACACCTATTGAAAAGTACCACGGGCTTTTAATCTTAAAGATAGTTTTTATGGCAATGATTTGATATGCTTCGAATATTCTTAGTTTTTTAAAAAAATAAAGAAAATGAAAGGTTAAGATTTTACAGATCAACTTCTTTGCATGTCACAGCAGGGCCGTTAGTCATTATTAAAGGTGTTTAGTGAAATTAAATTGATAATCATCAACTGAGTCAATAATGTCGATAATTTACTTCTGATCTATTCTTGAGTTTTTACTGCAATCCTATTTACTGTTTTCTGGGCTTCAAGATTTTCCTGCTAAGCCCGATTTTACTTTGTCAGTTATTTACTGCCCTAGGTTTTTTGGGGGGCCTCGAGATTTTACTGACGATCGTGGGTTATTCCAGATTGGGTTCCTTGGGTTCTTTATTGCATATAACTGGCTTAAGCAGCCGAATAGTGGGTTATTCGAAACGTTAAGGTTTCCAATTCCATTTTGGGGTTTGCTAGCTTAACCAGCAGAATCGTGGATTACTCGAGTATTATAGATCGGGTTCTTTACTCCCTATGGTTGAAACGTTCACAATTCCATTTTACGGATAGCTGGCTTAACCAGCAAGACTCGAACGATTGTTTTCATTTCCCATTTTCTTTCATCTCAAGCATTATCTGTGTGCTCAAGAGCCCGAAATTGATTGTTAGCCTCATCTCTGTGCTGGTTCAAGGTTTTTCATGTACCCATAATTCTTTGGAATCTACCTGGATAGGAAAATGAGGAGTATGTTGAATTGAGGTAAATCAGTACAACGAAAATGCTTGCACTCAATTCAAAACATTTCATCTTAAAAATAGTCTTGCACTACAGTTCCATATGAAAAAAATTCAATCTGATCTATTAATTCATAATTCATGTGATATTGTTTCAGGTTGTGAAGGAGAAACTATGCAAATATAGAAAGAAGCCATAGGTCTTGCTCTTGAGATCTTCAAGTTTATAAACAAATTGAAAATAAAATGTGAATCAAGTGGCTTGATAGAGAAATTGTTGATTTTGGATTAACCCTAGGAAGAAAGAGGTCGATCCTTGTCTACAAGGACAACCAGGCTTTTCTGTGTTCTATATATGTATTTATATTCTGTAATGCAACCATGTTCTCTATAGGATTGATATGAGTCTATAATGACTATTACATATGAGCTACCATGTAAAAATAAATGAGATTCAAGATCACAACTGCATAACATTTCATCATATCCTTGAAGACGATCTATGAATACAGGAATTCAACAAGTATTTTTATGGATCACCCGCCTCAAACTTAGCTCTCCTTCAAATTCGTAAAATATCAAGAATGAATATACACTAGCGCAGCCTCTAAATCGCGGCTGAAAAACGCCGAAAGATATTGAATGGCTTCTGAGAGCAGGGACCATTTGAATGACGGGTGGCGTGCGTGGAGGATACGTCTTCCGGGATTGGCATTGATTGAGTGAATTGATTTTATCTTGAAACGAACCGTCTTCTGATGGGGCTGGCCCGGAAGGGAAGGTAAGGTGCGGCCAATTTTCCACGCGGCCATAAGCATCCGCCTGGGTTTAAAAATGACGGCACACTGTAAAACGTTTTACATCCACGCGCAGCAATTTACATCCACGCGCCGATACGCATTTGCCCAGTTTCTTAATCGCTATTGTTATTTGTTAATTACTGAACGTGGCAATCTGGTGATGAGCAAGTAATTTTTTAATTTGATTTAGTAAATGTGAAAAAGTAATCACGTAAACGGACGTCTTTATAAATGAGCGGAAGTTAATTTATCAAAATCTCATCCATTGATTAGAGAGGACGACGAAGAATATGCCAGCATCTTCAATTACGAACCGTAAGATTGAAATTTATGATTAAAAGGTGATTAATTCTGCCCATTGTCAATAGGTATACGCCTTTCGGCGTAATAAGTTGAGTTGTATTTCTTTGAAGAACAATATTTTATATTTACTATTAAACCTTTTATAAAATGCTTTTGATTTTAATAATATTAATGTGAATATTTGACTAATAAAAATCAAATATCAAGATTTGACACTTTCCAACCATGAAATAAGGATAAAGTAAAAGTTAATGAGGAGCACCCCATGTAAAAGGGGTTATAATAATTGCTTAGCACACATGATTGAGGAATGCCTTAGCTAAGGAGGAGAGGACACATGACAGCTAAACCATAAGAACATGGTTTAAAGTTTATCTTGGAAGGAACGCTCCACCTTATAAGGAAATATAAAATGATTGTATGGCATGATCAAGGATTATGTATGGAAACAAAGAGGATTGTTCAACTATCTAGAGGTTTGAATTCTTATTTTAAGGAAGGAACATGTTAGAAGAGCATGGTTTGAGGAAGCACTTCAAAGGAGAGCGACTTGTGGCAGCAAAGACTTTGTGAAACTCTACTTTGACCATTTTTCCATCTTTATTGAGGTGTGCCCAACTTTTGGGGTTTTTTTTTTTGGAGTTAATTGTGTCTCGGGAAGAAGTTTAATAATATTTTATTTTATTGTGATACATTGCACATATACTCCTCTTTATTTCTATTTTACATATAATTTTTTTATGTCTATGATTGTTTTCCTTAATCATTCCAATGACTACTCAAGTTCCCTTGGTATCTCTTTTAATCCATAGTTAAGCGACATCTTTGAAGAGGTTATTCCTTCTTATTATGTGATCAGGATCCCAAAAGGGGGAAATAGGAATGTTCCTCTTCAGCCAACCCCTCTCCTCTTGAATGGTTTGACTCTCTTGTAGGCTTCAATAGTTTCACAATTGTGAAATTAAGAAAGGTGCAACTCTATGCTTATCTCAATAAACATCGAGGGAATGACTATGTTAAAGATCTAAGAGTAATCCCCATCAATAAACTTTCTATGCACAAAGGATCTTGAATCCAAAGAGACTCATATGACCTCCTCATCCCTACGTTTCCTTGGCCTGTCCATTGATATGATTTCTCTCTACCACTATTGTCTTCCTTCTCCCATAAGAAAATTAGGTTAGTGTGATCCATATTTTTAAAATTTGGATCTCAATGCAAAAAAATCATGTTGGGAACGAAGGCATGATGACCTTCTTCAAATTGATCAAAATCGAAGGCTTAAGGGGGCTGACATTCTTGGTGAAGTAGATCCTTCCTAAATGCATTAACATGATGGAATAATTCTCATTGTGCCTCGCCATTATGCATGCTAACAATCACCTTCCCAAATAAAGGTGACAAATATCATCAACTCCACCCTCCCAAACATAGGTGACAAACATCATCAACTCGAATCAATGGATTTATTTACAATGTGAAGGTTTTCCAAATCAATTTGGACAATAATGAAAGTGAATGATGGTAACAACCACTCACCATTCTCAATCGTGCTCACAGTGTTCCCTATAGCTCGGTCTTCTGCACCATCTCGACTTTTGTCTCCTCCTGTTCGTGCCCTAGATCTCCTTCTAGACCTTCCCATGCACAAATCACATGGTTTGGGAAGCTACATGTGGTGTTCTCTCCTTTGCTCTCTTCACGGTGTACTCTCCTAGGCTCTCCTTGGTTCTCCTCTTCTTCTCTCCTCGACTCTCCTCATTTGATCTCCTTGTGTGGTTTCCTCCCAGTTTTGAAATGTAATTTTTTTGTTTTTGGTTCGGATTATTATATATAATTAATATATATTACAATTATATATAATATATATTATAAATATATATAATTTGTATATTATATAATTGATGTTTACTATAATAGTAATATAGTATATATTTAATAATTAATATATTATATAGGGGTTAATATGTTAATAATCACATAACCTAGACCTTAATCTACACCCCCTAACTTTCTAAATCATCGATACATAACCCTTCTAAAGATGCAATGTGATTTATTTGCATTGCTCTGCATGTCAAAGTGAAGAAATGCAACCAAGCGCGGGTAAACGAAGGGAGTAACTATGACTCTCTTTAGGTAGCTAGATGTCTCGTCATCTAATTAGTGACGTGCATGAATGAATCATTAACAAGATTCTCCACTGTCCCTAGCTACTATATTCTAGAGAAAACACATCTACGGGAATGGGCTTGGAAGAATTAGTGGGGAAAGAAGACCATGTTGAGCGTGAATCTAGTCCTAACCCATTCATAATTTGGGAATATTAGGGCATAGTTTGAGAAAATTAGACCATAACATTTGTCTTTGGGAGTCAAATTGATGATGGAAACAAGTGAGAGTGTGAGTCAAATTTGAGTCCAGAAACCCTCCCATATCATTAAGGCATGCGAATAATCTATCTATGATCATGATGGTATAAAAATGAATGAGCTTCTCTTGTTTTCAAGAATAATTTATCCTCTACTGAACAAGGACAACCACGTCAAAGTCGAAGCTCATATGACCCCTCCCCTCCCCCTCACATCACTCTCAATTCCCTAATACCCAATATATATAAAATAGAAAATAATCGAAAGAAACCTAGTAAGATTCATGCATAGAAACTACAAAAATAAAAATTATTGAAGGTAAATGAAATTATGTGTTTGTAAATGGTATTGTCAGTTTACCACGTACTTTAGTATATTGGCTACTATTTTCACGTTTCACATAATAATTAAACGACATGTAACATAGGATATAAAAACATCGCATAAAACTTAAAAACATGTGATTAACCCATGACATCAGTAAATTATTTTAAGAGAATAATTCATACAAATTAAGATATATAGTCACGTACCTGATCCAACTTAACATAGGTATAATCATTTTTATTATGTATCTTATTCTTGATCGAACTTGACATATGTATCATCATCCGATTCATAAACGGTGTTGAAAGGATTGACGATATCATCATCGTCATCAATGTCATTTTTGATCATATTTTCATCTACATAATCATCCATAACAACATTGTCTCCTACGCCTGAATCATGATCTTCTTCGTCTGTTGACCCTACATGATATTTCGGCTATGTATGATCTAATGAATCATCCTCTTCTTCAATATCATATTCTTCTTTTACATGAGTATACTTAATTGGCCTTCCTCTTGGATCATATCTAACAACAAATTACCAGTCCCTCTCACCTCGAACATTTGAATAAAAAATCTCTTCACATTGGCTTGAAAAAACAAAGCGATCATGTCATCTTTCAAACACCATTTTTTTAATCATCAGAAATCCATTGGGATGTTGAATAATAGTTCTTTCCACATCGTGTTCATGCATTCGTAACCTATGTCATTGGACATCGAAAAAAAATAATTTGAAGGAATTAAATTCACACTCAAGTATGTCATTCAAATACCCATACTATCTATTTTCAGATTCTCGTGGATGTCTCTCACTTCTAGAGGAAATATTAGTGACCTAGAATACTGCAATTATCCCACTATGAGAATTTTTTGTGGTTTCGTCCAACTATTTGATGCAAAATTTACGACCATTGCACCACATAGTCTTGTTGTGTTTCAACTGCAATATGCCATATATGTAAAATATGCATTGTCAATTAATAAATTAGCATATTTATATAACTTGGAAAGTAACTCAAAAATATATAAGTACACATGTAGTCACATTAAGATAATATAAAATAACTAAATAAAATGGGTGAATTTGCTTTCCTTCCCATCTTTCAAGCCATATTCTAAATCAATTTCCATTTGTGTATCATTGGTATCTCCATTACGACAAACTTCTCTAACCAATTTAGGCAGTCGTTTCCATGATAACCTACCACCATGATATTGTTTACATCTTTCAATCCATACATTCATCTAGTCAAGATTGTTTGCAATGTATAAATGCAGTGCATCCCAATCTTGAGAAACTGAATCAAAAAATCATAATTCAACAATATTAAATATTAGTTATAACGTCCATGGTAAATATTAATAATTTATGAAATAACAGATATTAATATATTAAAGAGTATGATAATATACAAAAAAATTAAAATGTATATGTATTAATATAAATCTCCACAATTATTAATATATTACCTCTCATTTTTTTCATTCTACCTTTCCCTAACCCTCATCTTCAAATTTTTTGATGTAGTTCACATCCCAAATGTGATCCACTGCATGCATAGTTGACGTTGCGAACTTAGGAAGATACTCACTAATATACACCATGGATTGATATACCATATATCACTCCACCATAGAACCCTCATGACGTTCTCTTTGTCTAACCAAAGCCTTCAATGATTTCAAGTGCCTATCCACCATCCTCATTGACCTTGTGTGTACAGGTCCAAAAATTTCAATCTCCTCAACTTGGTGTATGAGGTAGTGTCTTGTGCATTGAAAATTTTTGGAGGTATATACTTTTTCATTTCACACATTAGCCGAGAAATTTCTCTCTTCCAATACTTTATATCATCTTCATTGATTTCTTTCAATGACAACCATCTACATGAGATTATGACACAAGAAAATAACATGTTTCAAGATAACATAATATAATATATTACATTACAAGTAAAACACATGTCATTAAGTACAACAACAAATTGAAAGAACATTTTTCATATAAATCACAACTACTTAACTCATGTATTTTCCAAGATCATATATAACTTGTTTGACATTGTTTTCAAAGTTGTTTGGGAGAGACAATGGTAGAACATAGTGTAACAAAACAAATGAATCGTTATTTTTTTCGAGCAATGTAGACAAAAATAAAATAAAAAACTTAAAAATATGTATAAGGACAATATATATAAATAAGTATACCAAAATTATTACCTTAATGAAGGTATGCCAATCATGTGTTTTTACCCCCACCAAATTCACCTTTCTTCATTAAGATGTTATTTATGTTTGAAGCAAAATCCATGGGAAATTTAATTCTTTGAATGACCTCTTTTACATAATTGTTTTTTTTCTTTGTTAATAACCATGGAAGGTTATTTTGGTCTAATCCATATCTATTTGATCGGATCACACATCACATTTCATGATTGGTTCTTGAATGTCAGTACACATTTTCACAATTTTTCTTTATCCCTCCTACCATCTATGATTCTCCATAATGTTTCTGTCACATTCTTCCCGATATGCATTGTATCAAACAAATGAGCTATTTTTAGCTCTTCATAGTAGGGAAACCTCATGAATTGAGTGGGATAAAATTTCATTCCTCATGGAAGCCCATTATTAATACATTCTTGATGGCGGCCTTCATGAAGCATAAAAGAAATCACAAAAATAATTATCAAATACAGTAAAATAAATTTAGTAATTAAAACAAGCATTCAAAACATTACATATACAATACATAAATAAATTGCATACCTTGACGATTTCTATTATATTCCAACCTCCATAGGTGAGGTGTCATTCTTTGTTGTTTTAAAAGAGTCTCTTCTTTCCCATTGAAAAGATGTTTTTCAGTAGTATGATACCTATGGTTCTTAGGGAAGAGGTGCCTATACTCATCAAAAAAAACCTTTCCTAAACTTTTTGAATGATGATACTTCATATTAGGACCACAAACTGGACATGCAAATTTACGCTTTGTTTGAATACCCGCAACAAATGGATTAATGTAAATTATACGATGAGATTATTTAAAAATTAAAAATGAAACATGATATCTTAAAAAAAAAATATAGTATTAAAGAGCAATAGAATGATACATACCACAAAAATGTGTTATTCCTCGGGGAATCATGAATTTTCCATAAAAGTATTCCATGAAATTTAAATTGTTTCTCCCTGATTGGGTTAGAGATGTCATACATAGTGATGTCAGCCCATAACTTTAGTAGCTCATTGATAAGAGTCTCGATATATACATTCATATCTTTAAATTGGTACTTACCTAATTGTTTTAAATTACACATAATTACTATAATCATGATATGTATATATAAGTAAATAAATAAACAAAAGATATTATGCAAAAAATGAAACAAATGAAAATGTTAAATTCAAAAAATTAATGTAAACAAATACCTGGACCAATCCTTGTCAACATTATGTGCTCCCTATTTATTAACATCCAAGGAGGAATGTTATTTTTGATAAAAAAAAATAGGCCACACTGAGTAAATAGACCTAAGCTCTCTGAATGGATTAACACCATCAAATACCAATGAAAGCCTAACATTATGAGGTTCATCTTTGAAGTCTTCTCATTTTTCCTCAATTTCCCTAAATTCATAAGCATGGGAAGGAATTCAAAGAATACCATCTCCACTTATGTTACATGCATGGTAATCCATAAATTGTGCTATGCTTTCACACCCGAACAATCGCTACAAATGTGAAATTATGGGAATATGACGAAGAACCTTTCGAGGCACCCTTTTTGTTACTTGATCAGTTCAATATCTACTGATAAAACATTGTGGGATTCATTTTTCGAAGAATGTTGTCCATAATATAAAATATGATCATTAGGACATGCATCTATAGTTTTATAATCCATTCGAATGTCTTTCATAATGGCATGCAAATCTCCATATTTGTGAGGTAAAATATTTGACGATGGTAACAAAAAATCACCTAACAATCTACAACATAACAAATAACTAGTTAATGTAAAGAATATTAATCATAAAAATTTCATTCTTATTTTACACATTAATTAAAACTAAAAACAAATAGAAAAAAGTCAACATTTATGTATATGAGATGAAACATATTACATACCATAGGATCTGTATCATACAAGTGTTCGACAAATTATTCATAACCTTTAAGTTCACTAGTAGCAATGTAGTGGAGAGAAGATTTTCTCTTGAGCCTTCATAAAGTCATTTATTTTCCTTTTCTAATAGAGGTTCATCATAAATACCATCAGTATTGTCCCCATCCTCATCCAGCTGAGTAAAAAAATCTTGGATCATTTGATTTGTCCCACCATATTCTTCCATGGGATCATTAAGTTGATTTGTCCCATCATCGTCTTCCATGAGATCCTCATTTGCTTGATCATGTTCCTCATCTTGTACAACATCATTTCTACTAGTACTACTTTGTGCAATATTCTGCAGAATGTTATAGGTAAACTCTAACTTTATAATTACAAACACTCATGCAAAATTAGTGTGTACTATAACAATTATTCAAACAATATATATACATATATATAATTTTATATAAAATCAAAAATATAAAAAACAAATAATGAATATATAGCTAATTATCACGAGACGATATTCATTCGATCCCCCAACAATGCACCCATATTTCCTACAATGTTTTGTAGTTGTTTCTATTAAAATTCTTACAGGACGTGTAAGGAAAAAAAATTTCAAGGGAAATAACATCTACCATCACCCTTTTCACCCGCTTTACTTTCTTTCCCACCTATAATATTCTGCGACATTCTTTCGCACAAAAATACCCTTTCTTAACCATCGTTGTTATACCAATTACATTGTCGCAACATCTCTAATTTGTAAAATATTTATAAATATTTTTTTGGTTGCAAGTGCGACAAAGGTTGACCAAGTCAATTTTGAATTTGTCAAACACCGTAATGATCAATGTTGACTTTGTTAAATAGTGTAACAACCATCATTGAATTGTCACGCTTGCGACGATAGACAAAGGTCGTCACAAGAGAGACGGGAATCGACTATCTTCACGTGTGTCGTATTTGCGATGTACATCTAGTTTTGTCTCTCTTGAGACGATAGTCAAAGTTTTCATCAACCTTGCGATGAACGCAGGATGGATTTATAAAAAAAAAATAAAACAATTCAACTCTTTATCTTCAATTTTTCAACGAAATATTACTTTCGTCACAAGTAGTCGTCGCAAATTTTTCAATATGTAGTTGTGTCTTTGTTGAGATGGGTATTGATACATCATATACATGGATCCCTTCTCATAATTCCTTCAATTCATCTACCAATGGTTGTAGGTAGACATCCATATTATTCACTTTTCTTCTATCACGTACTATAAGAGCCAACATAAGATGTTCATTTCACGGAAAACCATGGGGGCATATTGTTATTTATCACTACTACAGGGAAAAGAGAATAGTTGGTGTTTTGAAGGGGATATGGGTTGATGCCATCCATGGCTTTGCTGATTCGTAGACTTTGTATTTCATCCTTCAATTGTTCAGGCCATGTTTCCTCTATATGCTTCATGGCTATTAAATTTGTTGGGATTCACATAACTCCCGACTCATTTCTGTGTGAGGCATTGCATACCTGCAACATAGCTAATCCTTTATAGTGAAAGAGTGTAATATCCTCAAATTTTAGAATATTAAATTCTAAGTGAACTTTGAAATAAATTTTCATTTTTGGAAAATTAGGATTTGGAAATTATTTGTCATTTATAGCAAATCCAAAATTGTAATTTTGATTGTTGTAATTAATTATTTGATGACTATTGGGAAAATATTTGGCTTTCCTAACTGTCCCCTTTTATTTGACACATGTGTAAGCCAAAATTTTAATGAATTAAACGTTGGAAGACAAATGGAACAACTAGGTTAAAAATAGTTGACCATGACTCCATGAGTGGGGAACAGTTTTGAGTTACCTCAAGGCTGGTTTTTACAAGTGGAAGATGTGGAATTTGACCACTAGCAACCCCTAAAAATCAAGTATTTGTAAAGCTGTGAATTTCTCCAAGGAGAGGGAAGAAAATACCTACGCATAAGGATGCATATAAAAACAACATATGGAGGAGGTAGGGCGTTGCTTAGTATGTTGAGAAAAGAAATTATTTGTTTTTATGAGAACTGTTAGTGTGAGGCAAAGGATTTTATGATATGTGGATGGGAACTATAGCTAAGGAGGATCATTTAATTTACCCTTATGGACTCATGATCAGGCTAGGGGGTGAATAGGGAAAGTGAACTTGGTTGTTTTGTTCTATCGTTGGGTGGAATGTGGTTGTTCCATTTGTATTCTAACATCAAGTTCCAAATATGTATCTCAGCTTGTATTATTTGTCAATGTTATATTTATGGTTATCATTTGATAGGAATATGATTGACTGTGTATACATAAGTGAAATCAATTCTTAAGGGACTGTATGATCATGTTTTCCTATGGCTTATTATAGTTAAATAATAATGCAAATATTGGTTGTTTGAGATATAATGGTGGTATATATCTATATCTAACTATATATATGCTCATACATAAAGAAATGGTAGAACTATTGTTATGTTCCTATTGACCATCAGATTATATATATTTTGAATTGCTATTCAAATCAATACATAACAATCACTGTAGAGAAATGGTGCAATAAGGAATAAACTCAAATGGGTGCTTATCAGTTTGATAACATGTAAAAATAGATAAAATAATAACAGTCTGAATATATCTTTTATATTCTCTATTACCACACAAAGATAGTGATTCAGTAGACTACAAGTGTATTGTGAAAGTAGTTGTCACATTCAAATGAATCTTGTTCAAAGGATTACAATTGGAGTACCATAGACCAAAACCTCCACAACCTCTTATTGTAAACAGAGTTATAATAAAGTATACAAATAATTTTGTATGTAACGAATGTCTATGTGCACATAGATCAAAAATCGAATACCTTTCGAGCAAGATGTTTCCTTCATATGATTACCTTGAATTGCACAACCTGCAAAGGAAGAAAACAAGGGTTTAGTAAACTATGCTAGCATTTTAATTCTATGGAGATCAAAACAATAAGAATAATTCAATGACAATACTTAGCTTGAGTCTCAACGAAGGTCCAAATCACCTCTTGTTCCTTGTGTGACAATTTGTCCATGATCCAGGAGGAGGAGGAGTGGACCCAAAACCGAATGATGGGTACCCTCACAAAACAGAAAAGGTGCCCATCATTAATTTCACATATTCGTGCATAGAACTGCATTTATAAAATAAATAAAATGACAGTAAGAAATTATCATGAAAATAGGACGTGCATAGATTTATTAAACAGGAAGCACATATTGTAATAATTCTCCAAACCCTATGTATATTCACTTTATATATTTAAAATCTAAAGAGGCACATAAGGTGCGACCTGTGTACATTCACATATTCATAAGAGGCTCATAAAATGTGACTTGTGTATATTCACAATAAATGATTAAAATATAACGGTGCAACAATGTGTTCGAACCCTACAAATTTTGAATCAACAATGGATTAAACAATGATACCCTTCCGTGCTAGTGCTGAGTGGTTGACATAGGCAAGGCCTTTCATAAACGGCTTAAATTCATAACTGTAGATCCAGGGAAGGTTGTTGTCGAAGTGGCCATGAGACAATCCTTCCCTACATAGAATTTGTTTTACAACCAGAGGGTACGAGCAAGTGTTGTTTCAAACGAATAAAATATTGATTACATTGCTATTTATATACACAGAAGGTAAATACGAAACTTTCCCACAGAGTGTTAATATTGTCATATATTACACAGAGCGTAAATTACGAATTCCCAAGAGAGGGTTAATACTGTTATTTATATACACAGAAGGTAAAAATGAAAAATTTCCCAAAGAGTGTTATTATTGTCATATATTACACAAAGGGTAAATTATGAACTCCCCACAGAGGTTTAATATTGCTATTTATATACACTGAAGGTAAATACAAAACTTTCCCATAGAGGGTTAATATTTCCATATAATTACACTGAGTGTAAGTTAGGTATTTCTCACAGAGGGTTAGTATTGCCATATAATTATGCAGAGGTGAAATTTCAAACTCCCCACAGAGGGCTAATATTTCCATATACATACAGAGTGCAAATTATGAAATTCCCTATGGAGTTCCAACAACAGACAAGTCTAAAAAACACCAACCCACGTAGAAAGTGTTGGGATCTTTGGACGAATTCCATAGGGTAAGAATAAAAGTATTACACGGTAAAATAAAATAAAATGAGAAAGGAAATTAGAGGGTTTAACTTTATTAACGTTTCGTGCCACGGTTTGACTTGAAGGAATGGGAAACGACTAGTCCTGAAGATTGATATCCAACCATGAGGAAACATAGTAACCCTCAAAACCGAGTGTTAAGTCTCAAAGAGTCTCATCTAACTTACAAAGGGAACATAAACACAGTGGAATCCCAGGGAAGACACATACGGAGGCGCAACTGTAATACACTGTAAATCCTAAAAGAAAGAAAAGGAAAAACAAGAAGTTTGTCATGGAACCACTCTTTTATTTCTACATTGCACCAAAACAAAGACTTCATTCACGGTATATAGAGAACATAAGCAACAAAAATTTTACTTACCTTTCTCATAGAAGAACCAAAAAGGTGTGTTTCCTCCTTCCATCCGTCACAGAGCTGATCCTTACAAAAACCATCAGTCGTATACAGTGTAGAGGCCATCACTCACAAAGATGATCCTTATGAAAACCATCGGTCATATACCATAGAGAGGCCATCGTTCACAGAGCCGAGCCTTACGAAAAACCACTAGTTGCATACATCGTAGAGGTAGTGTGTGTTACATACTAGGGGAAAGAATGAAAACAAGGGTTACCTCGAGGACCTCATGAGAAGAGTAGCAACAGTTGGTCACTTCCATGTGAAGTCGAGGGAGGTGGCAAGCCCACATGGGGTATTTTATCCTAAGGGTCAAGTCTGGGAGGTATGAGACAGGTCTCCCCATTAATGGACCAGGACAGGAGTAAATTCCTACAGGACCTGACATGTCATCCACCATTAAAATGGTTTCAGACCACTTTATGGTTGATTCATGTTACAGGTCAGCTAGGGTTACTAACAATTTGGTTATGGTATATGTTCGCTACACTATGCTAAGTCATGTGTTGTTATGGTATCCATACAATAGTCTATATGTTAAACGATATATATATTGTTCTGCATAGTGTTAGAGTTATGGTATCCATATAATAGTCTATATGTTAAATGATATATATATATATATGGTTATGAATAGTGTTAGTGTTAGGGTATCCATATGATAGTTTATATGGTAAATGATATATATGTTGTTATGAATAGTGTTATTGTGATGCTACCTGCTCCTCACCGAGCAAGCCGCTCCCACCAGGATCTCCTTCGAACTACGGGGCCGAAGAGTCAAAGCTCTTCCACTCCTCTCGGGAGTCTTCGTCACCCACAGGACTCTCCTTGGCGATCTCCCCTTCGCAAATCGGGAAATCGGCATTCGCGCTATCGCGAACCCTGTGTGCACGTTCTCGTGCAAATCAAATCCCCGAACCCCGAATGTCGATGGTCAACGGTCAACGCTCCCGCACGTCGGGGGTTTCCCTATCGGGATATCGGAGTATGCGATGTCACGAATCCTTGACACCACAAAGTCCCGAACCCCGAACTCCGATAGCACGTGCGCTATCTCCTCGCCACGTCACCTCCTCTCTCCACTCTATCGGGAATCGCGATTTCGTCGTTCACAATTCCTTTACAGTGGAAAGTCCCGAATGCCGAACCCCGATCTCTCGGGATCTCACGCCACCTGTCCCGTGGGAATCAACGGTTCCTATTAATTCGAGAAATCGCTACTCGCGATTTCGACGAGTATGAACTCTCGCCTCATCAAATTGTCAAAGACCGAACCTCGATACAACGCCACCTGTATTCCACTAGCTTCCGAGGTCCCACGCTGCCACGTCCTCTTCGGGATTTCGCGGATCGCGAATCCGTGATGAAAGAGTTCCTTGACGTCGAGAACCCCGATTATCCGAATCCCGACTCCAAGGGATCGTTTGACGCGTGTCCTACAAATCGACGGGTGTGATTATATCGAGGAATCACAGGTCGCGATTTCACCTGTCGCAATTCCTTTGCATCGCAAAACCCCGAACCCCGATCTTGCGATGCCACCTGTCAACACCTCTGGGTGAGGCCTAACACCTTGACACCTGTCTCCCCCTCGTGCTATCGGGAAATCGCGATTCGGGAATTCGCGTTTCCTGATGCACAAGATCACAGTCTTTGCAAAACCCCGAATTTCGACTCCTCAAGATCTTGCGCCACGTGTCCCCGTTCG
>SNQJ01S0055357.1:0-14880 GCA_010110895.2 Picea sitchensis
TTTACGATAAGGAGGGTTCATATTAAGTTTGCGCTACAACCATTGCATGACTCATGGCGTTGAAAGTACAAAACCAACTATTTATATGGTTTAATGAAATCCAATGATTAAAAAAGAGGGTTGTGAATTAACAAACATCACAATCAGTAATGCAGAAACCCAAAATAAAAAGTAGCATAAGAATAAACCCTAAGAGGATCATTGGCGTTTGCATGCGCTGTACGCAGTCGGTGATCGCTCTACCTGCGAGCCATGTGCCTCCTCCAAGCATGGGATTGTCATATAATAGTCATAAAATTAAGGATCCCCACAATATTTTCATTGAATCGGTCGTTTAGACTTCAAATATATCTGATATATATTCTTCACCCTGGTGGGAGACGGAATTATAACTGGAATATATACAGATAGAGTGCAAAAGAAAAACCAAATATATATATCTTATTACACTGCTAGGAGATGGAAGTGTAACTGTAATATATCGCCCGAGAATCCTTCTCCTGGGTCATATCCTTCATCTGACCAGTCTTGATATTGCGATGACATGAGTTTTATCGAGCTCATATCCTTCAGAGACGAGGCGAATACGATGGAATGGCAGAGACGGGACATGTAACAGTCAGAGTGGCATTTATCGAGCTCATATCCTTCAAAGACGAGGCGAATACGATGGAATGGCAGAGACGGGACATGTAATAGTCAGAGTGGCAACGCTTCACATTCAACGCTTCACATCATAAATTCAGTGTCTATTAATCCAGAGCTAAACATCAATTTGGAAATGAAGCCTGCGACATATTAATCTTCTGAATCAATTAAACGCAAGTAACCAATGGTTGTGCGAATTTCTTAATCATATTAGGTAAATGTGAAAAAGTAAACATGGAAAAACGTGACGCATTTATAAATGCAAGGAAGTTATGAAATTCAAAATCTCATTCATTGATTTGGGAGGACGCATCACAGTTTCATGCCAAAGATTCTTCAATTGCCAACCCTAGGATTAAAATTTATGATGTTTATGCTGCGATTAATTTCGCCCATTGTCAATAGGGTATACACCTTCTCAACAAGACTATGAATTGGTTAAGTTTTGATATATGTATTTTTTTAAACATTGCCTTTGATCAAATTGTTGTTATATATAATATACAGCTTGATTGGGTGTAATGGTTTGATTGGGTCTTAATGGTTAAGAAATATGTGTTTTTTTTAAGAAGTTATAGTTTTAAATCAAGAGGAGGTTAGGATAGGGTATGTATGTTTCTTATCCAAAGTCGAAATTCCTTTTAAGCTGAAAAATCTCTTGTCTCAAAAAATATGCCAACAAATTTTTTCAAACACAAAATTAAAGAACAAGAGTTGGTTAATATTGAACTTGTCAAACTCAAGCCAACATGAAAAAAATAACCATTTGAGTGCACCAAAAGTAACCAAGAGGTTCCATATATTCTTGGTTTAAAATTTCTCTATGATAAGGTTGTTGTTAAAATCACAACATGGGTAGAAATAGGGGGGATGTTCTAACCATTGTCCCATTCTTCTTCAGCTAGAGAAGTGGCACATGAAGCACATCAGAAACTTGATGACCATCTCAAGTTCAATACCACTTGGATTGAGGAAGACGATTTCTAGGCCATGGTCAAGACTGAATGGTTAAGATATGATACACATTTTAGAGACTGAACCAACTCACGATTTGGAGCTTCATTGAAGAAGATTAAAGTGACAGTGGTTGGGTAGATATTTGAGAGGATTTGAAGAGGAGATAGCTTATATATATGAGTATTAACTTCATGGGGATGGACAATATAGTATATATAGTATTTTGGACTTAGAAACTAATAAGAGGGAATTACTAGACATAAGAGAAGAAAAATGGGGAATAAAAAGTAGAGTGGTATGTGGTTCATAAGCTATACAAGAACATTAATTTTTCATTAGTATGCAAACCACATAAAGAGGGTTTTCATAATTTGTGAGATTCAAGCTAGAAAGGGCAAGCCTGTTAAGAATTTCAAGGAGAATGTAGATATCAAAGTCTATCATTTCTAGTGCATTTATGAAGAGATACATTGAACCAATATTGTTGAAGCATTGAAGCTAACGACATATTCTCCTAGTTTTTTATACTATAATTAGATGATGATGTAAGAATTATATAAAGAGTAAATCTTAGGAACATTGGCCCCTTTTAAGAAGGACAAGAGGCATTGGTTTTTATGAATTAGTGGGGGAATATTTATTGAAGGTCATAAATGAAATATAAAGAATAGGTAAGATCATTGGGGCTTTTAAATCTACATTCCAAATTTAGTTTCTAAAATTGACTTGTCTAAGGAGGATTTGATGTGTTCAAACCCATAATGGGTTGAGACAAGGCTATCCTCTCTCACCCATATTATTTTTACTTGTTCGCGGAATCCACTGCTGCCATACCACTTCTACGTGCTGGGTCTAAAAGTATATATGGAATTAGAATTGGTGGAACTATTTAATTGTATCATTGTTGGTGGTTGATGCATTTCTTTTTCCAAATGGTTCTCTAGGGGAAGCACATAGACTTCTATAACTATTATAAGTCTATAACATATCTATAAGGATGGAGATTAACATTAAGAAATCAACTATACGTTTTCTAATAATCTGAAGCAAGAGGATGTGTAGTTGTTGGTGGATTTGTTTCCCTTTAGGAATTTAAATTTTAAGGAGAGATTTAAGCACCTTGGTTCCTCTTAAAGTCAAATGGTTATGGTTAGAGTGATTGGCTATGGCTGCTAGTGGATATGAGAGATAATTCATAATTAGTGCAATCGATGGTTTCTCAGAAGGGGGAGATTAACTTAGTTAAATCTGCACTTGAAGAAAATCTGTACTTGAAGAAATACTGATGTCGCACCTCTTGGCACTATTCTAAAAGGATTATAAATTGGCTTTGAATTTTAAAAAAATGAAAAGTGATGGAATTACCTTTAGCCAATTCACTGATCATAACTCTCCTTTCTCAGAGGTGGATCCGATACTACCTCGGCCCCCTGCGGATCAATGTGGCAATACAAGACTACCACTAAAACCCGAATCCCAACACACAGAGTTGTTCCGCTGGTCATGCACCTTATCACACTTCGCTTCGCTCAATGTGGAGCCTCCGCAGGTAATACCTCACCACACCCGCTTATTGTTCCTACCGGGTTCACTGGACTCTAGCTTAGTTGCTGCAGCATGAGCGCCACCGCCACCTCCTTCCTCGGAAGCAGCGATGACCACCGATGGCCGTACATCGCCAACATGACCTCCTCGTCCATCGCCTCATTCGTGCCTATGGGCCATTTTAGTGCGTGGAATGTGCCACGATTTCCGGTCCGAGGGTCTGAGAAGGATCGAACCACTGAAACTACACAGGGAATTTCACCTTCTAGTATAAGAAATAAGAAATTTGTATTTGTATCAAATTCTTTCACTCAATCTATTCTATAAAATAAATTACACCTTACTTACCTCACTTTTTCTTTTTCCCTTCCTACAGGGAAACAGTGTCAAAATTCAAAATCGAATTGAGCATATGCATTCCTAGAGGGATTTAGGAGCTCCAACTTATTTTTGGAGAAAGTTTGCCTTCTTAAGAACCGAAACCGTTTCCTCTTAGCACCCTCTCCCATCCAACTCCCAGCGTAGGTAATCCCACTTTAGGCCCTTCTGTCCCCATCTGAAATTGTCTTTAGCGTAGGTAATCCCACTTTAGGCCCTTCCTCATTCCTATCCGGAGTAAGTGGGTGGCCCTACTATTTCAGAACAAATATTGGCCAAGCAAGTGGAATTTGGCAGTAATCCACGCTTAAGTGAGAGTCAAATTTTAATTGAAGTTTCTTCTTTGTTAAAAATTGTCTATATATCAAAGTTTAATTTGAATGGACACATCTAAAGGAATGAATGAAAACTCAAAGCTCGATTAACTATTGGTTCTTCAAGGACCAAACCCAGGACCAGAACTAGCATGTTCTCCCTCATGTTTCCTGTCTTCTTTTCGTTACAAAAGGGGTACTCGTCATCTTATGGTATTCCTATATATAGGTGCCTGACCTTAGCGATGTGTATTATAGGCGTTAATAAGCATATGTGTTGAATCACCTACAGTCCCCTCTTGTTCGGTCCATGATAGGTTCATGTCTTATCCCAACCTTTTGGATCTGTCCTAAACTTTATGTGTTCTGTGTGTTGGGATGCCTCTCTTTCTCTCTCTATATATAGGTCTTCTACTGTCTTTTTTGTCTCGGGTCCTTCAAGTATGTTGTCTGGCCTGCTATAAACTAGCACCTTCGGCTAACTCGTCATGCAATGAAAGAATCTAAGGTGCTACCGCTGCAAGATGGTTTATAATTTGATTAGAGACTTTATACTTGATGAAAATAGCCACAAATAAGTGAATTGTGCTTGTTGAGCAACCTTCAAAAATTACGCCAACATGAATATATGCACCCGAATAATTCTATACACATGTCCGGGCGATACAAGTGCTTCTAACTCCTAAATTGAAAAAATGCAAAAAGAAAACTCGCTAATACTACGAAATATGGAAGTGATCATGGCATTACTTCGCGGTATCCGGCCTCTACCAGAGGTAAAACCCCGAAAACCACCAGTACAATAAACTTAGGATCGATTATTCCCTAACATGCCTCCAATCCTAACCTTCAATGGGTATTTCAATTTGTAGCATGTCCTTGCGGGCTGCATTTCATAATGTTGTGGGGCCGGTAATTCCATAGTCGATGAATCCTTCCACCTATAATTGTGAAGCTAAGGGCAATTTTGCCAGGAGAGAATTGAGGAAGCTAAGGGCGCATAGGAGAGATATTTTAACCACTTTGGGATTTTGAAAATGTTTTAAGGGGATTTGATAGAGGTAATGAATGACCAGCTCATTGAGTATTGTAAATATGTGATACTGGTTGAAAGAAAACTGTGAACTAAGAGAAAGGGATTTAAAACATGCAATAATTGGTAATGAACCTCCTCGGTCCTTTGTTGATGCACACTCGCTCATTTGTTGATGCGCACTCCCAATTGTTTCATATTCTTCATGGAAATCGTGGCCAACACATCAAACGCGCGTGGAGGGGAGGCTGGAGTTTGAAACGCTTCACTTCACATCCACGCTGCCATAAACATCCGCAGTGGTAAAATAAATGACTGCGCGTAAAACTTTTAAGTTGGCATCCAACACCCACGCGGTTATACCTATCCGCCCAGTAACAATATTATAGTAAATTGTGGCCATCTTAACAAGTTATTTCTTAATCACTCAACGTGGCAATCTGGTGGTGAGCAAGTAATTTTTAATCTTATTTAGTAAATGTAAAAGAGTAATTCGCGCTAAACGCACGTCTTTATAAATGAGCGAAGTTAATTTATCAAAATCTCATCCATTGATTAGAGAGGACAGGGAAGAATATGCCATGATCTTCGCTGTCCTAAGATTGAAATTCTCATGACAAAGCGTGATTAATTGTGCCCATTTCAATAATAGGTGTATGCCTTTCATCGTAATTGTCTATCAATGAAAAGAAAACATCACATACAATATGAACATTAGGTGATCAAGTGGTATTACCTCGTGGTATCCTAAATGCTCTCAAATCCAAGAGTGTAAAATCCTGGAAAACCAACTACAATAGATTTAGGACTGATTATTCCCCACTGATTCCCAATCCCAATCCTAAATGGAAGCCAATCAATAGCATGTCTCGTGGCCGTAATTCTGTTAATGTTGTGGGTCGGTAATTCCAATGACGACTCCCTTCCACCCAGGATTGAGTAACTAAGGGAAGTACAAGAGAGAATTGAGTAGCTAAGGGCAATACAGGAGAGAGCTTCACTGCTTTCGGGGGGATTTTGAAAAAGGTTTTAAGGGGATTTGATAGAGGCAATGAATGACCGGCTCGTTGAGTACTGTAAATACGTTATACTGGTTGAAAAAATGTGAACTAAGGAAAGGAATTTAAAATGCAATAATTGGTGGCCGAACTCTCCTCGCCTTTCTATTATTTTGACTCTTCATTTGTTGGATGCGACTCACAATTGTTTCCATATTCTCCATGGAAATCGTGACCAACACATCAAACGCGCGCGGAGAGGAGGCTGGAGGTTGAAACGCCCACTTCACATCCAGCGGCCATAAACATCCGTGACTAAACGAAAAATGACTGCGTGTAAAACTTTTAATTGGCATCCAACAACCACACAACCATACCTATCCGCCCAATAACAATAATATAGTAAATTGTGGCCATCTTAATAGATTATCTCTTAATGAATGAATCTTGGCAATCTGGTGGTGAGCAAGAAATTTTTTAATCTTATTTAGTAAATGCAATAGCAATTGGCATAAATGGATCGTACTCTATAAATGTGAGAGGAAGTTAATCGACAAAATCCCATCCATTGATTAGAGAGGACGCATTTAAACATACGCCAACATCTCACCCAACCCTAAGATTGAAATTTCCATGGATTAAAAAGGTGACACCAGCCCATTGTCATAGATACTGATGACCGCTTTATCCTAACTAATCAATGGCTAATCGATTCTCATGAGGTCTTGAACGAATGTTAAGGAGTGGGGCTCCGAGCCTTTAGTTGATTCATGCAATGCCTCTTGGAGGAACCTAGTGGCAATGCATTTGGTTGGTTGTTAGCAATGCCTCTTGATGCAATGTAGTGTTCGTGCATATAGTTGAGAGGCCAGTTGGCAATGTTTTGTTAAAATAGGAAATCGATGGCAACTTCCAATTATACCAATTGGAAAATGTTTGAGTAATTATGGCAGTTGGTCCCCATAATTTCGAACTAGCTTGCCCTCGGATTCTATATCTACAAACATTATTCTAGTTTAATTTGGCCTTTTGAATTACCCTTACCTATCATTTTAAATTAATAATTTATTTTGGCTCCTAATCAATTCTTCTTCTTTATTTATATATCATTTAATTTAATTCAGTAGCACTGTAAAATCGCCCTTAATCTACTATCATATACTGGGCAAAGTTTTACTTAATTAGATTTCTTGCTTTAACTAATTTGTTATAAGACCAGTTAAAGTGGTAATAAGGGTTTTTTTATAAAAGTTCCTCCTTCGAGGAAGAATGCTACTAACTCTTGTTTCAATTCAATCTTAATAAATGGTGTATGAAGGAACAGTTTCAGTGGTTGAACTTGCCAAGTCCAAAACTAATCACACCTTCTATAATTGACTAAAAAATAAAATAAGGAAGATGTTGTTACTATATAGACTTATAAAATGGCATAACAGAGATGAGGTAGTGGTTGAATTTGGAAAGTCCAAAACTAATCATTACCTTTGATTGATTTAAAGAAGAAGTTGTTTCCTCAGTTCACACTAAAAATATTATTTTATATATATATAGACACATACTTATAAAATGGCGTAACAATTTTTTTATTTTTCTATATCAAGGCCATCCACGTCCAAAGTCTCTGGTTGTTGGTAAATAAGAATTCATGTTTTTATATTCAGGTTGAGATATTCCATGACATGACAATTGAAAAGCATATTCAATAATATTATACAATGAATATTTAATCTTCCATATCTGAAGTGTATCAATACATTTATCAAAGAGGATTTAAAAACAAATTTGTAGTAGTAGGAGACATTAGAAAAAAAATATGGAGTGCATCCAATATAAGATATTTTGAGAGACTACATGCAACACGGCTTTGAAAGAATGTGCAGTGTTTATGAAATAGCCATTTCTATGGTACGCATTTCCATTTTACGAATCAAGGCATATTCTACTATGCATATAAATATAGATATACTTATTAAAATTTATTTATATTTGCAAAATCAAATACGAAGTGTTGGAACATAAAAAATAAGCAGATCAAGAAAAAATTAGGTCAAATAACAACAATACAATATCGATTACAAGTGATGAATGAATGAGACACACATGCAACTCGAGCAATGACAACAATTCAAGGACGCTTAGTGACACACTATAATCAATGTTACAAGTTGTATGCTCAAATTTTCGTCTATAAAAATCAAGGTCGCTTTAATGTAATCGATATTGTCTCAATTGCATGAGGCCATGTTACCAATAAGTGTAAAAAACACATATTGGTTTCATTTTGAGTACTGAATCCTTTTACATGCCCCTAGGCCTTTGTATGGAAATGGGTCACTTATTCATATATAATAAAATGGGCTTCATTTTATTGCAAATGTAAAATTATATTGTGTTGTTGATTAATTACTATATGGATGATTTACATTGTTACAAATAAATAGAGGTGTTATATGCTAGTTAACACATTAATGCGATCATTATATTAAACCATAATAACAAAAATATAAAAACTCCCAAGTACTTTTGTAAAACATATTTGAGCTCTGAGATGATTAATTGAAAATTTATTAAAAACGATTAATTAAAAATATATATGAGTGCAATGTATTATTTTAAAATCACTCAATTGTACACATAATGTACCATTATACTTTTTATCATTTAAAATATTTTGGTACATGATTATAAGTAATATACACCGGTGAGTGAATAAACATAAAAATCGCTAGTGAGAATTAGCAAAGTGAATTGATACTAAAAATGAATTTAGTTCTATTAGATTAGTACAATGATTAGTTATTTATTTATGGATAATAACAAAATAAATAATCAAACAAATTGAAGGGATAAATTATGAATTTAGTTTCTTTAGATTATATGAATGAGGAGTTATTTATTTATGGCCAATAATGACATAAATAAACAATGAATGTAATAGAGATGAAATGGAGAACCAAAAATTCATCACTTGACCCCACTGCCAATTCGACCCTGGGTTCACACATATAGCCTTTTATTCTCTTTGGTAATCAAGTGAATAATAAATCCGTGATAATCTAATTAGTTTCAGATACGTAAGGATGAAAATTTAAATTGTTTGAGAGTGTGGGAGTCTTTTTGCATATGTTTTCTATTTCCCTGTCCTAGATACCACATCATGGAAACATGAGCATCAATTTTATGCTTTTCTGGACTATGTGTTTCTCAAAACAAATAAACAACATTTAAAGCGAAACTTTGATATGCAATGACATGGGGATGACAACTTAATAAATTCATACCCATTCCGAGGATTACACCTTTGTCATATTTAATTTTAAAATCAAATAACCTCTCTTTCTTAACTCCATTTTTTTCTAATGTGTTCTCATGTTATAAAATTTCACTTTAGGGTTTATATATATATATATATATATATATATATATATATATATATATATATATATATATCCACATTTTCTTCTTCACATCCAAGGGTTGTTTGGGATTATGATATAAATCAATTGGCTACAAGATTCTTCAACTTCCGAGTTCATGTGATGTTGGTTGATTTGATATTAAGTATTTATGCATGGAAATCAAATGTGGAATATACAAGCGTTATTTATCTAGATGGATATAGGTGGCCACCCACCTCTTCCAAATTGGCTCAAAACAATTTTCTAAAAAATTTTGTAATTTACTATTTTAGTAGTTTTAACTTCGAGGCCATTTTGAGGCCCCAAAATGATGCTTTTGGGATTGATATCCTCACGATAATAACTCATGATTGGTTCTTAAAATGAATCTCCGTGATAATACCTTTCCAATCCGCCATATCACATGCATAAACGAAGATCGATGTAATGTAATTCCAGGTGAAGTTGATGTAAATTAACTTTACCCAAACGCAATCTACATGACTTTTTGGGACTCTATCCTAGGGTTAGGTTTTGGATCTTAGTGTTTTGGAATTTTTGTTTATTGTAAAAGGCCTTCGAGCCTCATTGTAATCATTCTGCTTAGATGGATGGGCGTAGTAGCCATATCTATTCTTAGATATAGCTACCGCCATTTGAGCAATTTGTTTTCAATTCTGTAGTTTTGTAGTTTTAGCTTATTTTTTCATTGAATAGAAAACTAGTTTTACTCGGTTCTGCTTCTTCTTTGCGTTAAGAACCTATTAATAATCAGGATTCATACTGCTCTTCCTACAAAACTGGACCGCTGGTATCAGAGCGTCTTCTCCTTTGTTGTCTTCAATAATGCATGTCCCCAATGTGGTCAAGGTACAAAAAGGGTCTCGAAATTGTTCTCTTAGATGGTTTCAGCTCCCCGCGACTTCAAGAGACCTCCCATGGAAGGAGAAACAAAATATGATGGGATGGATATCCCATCTCAAATTGATCGAGGAAGCCCTAACGGTAAATAGAGGAACGAGGATGGATATTTCTACAAATCCTTCGCTTAATTACCAATCTGGATGCATCTTTCTTCGAATCCAGAGTTTCACCCCTCTGGCTAAGGTACAAACAAACTTTGATATTCCTATATTTCAAGGTCGGATAGAGATGTTGTAGATAAGTAGTTGAATTTACTAGAAGGGCATTTTTCCGTCCATAACTATTCAATAAAGAAGACACTTTGTGCTCCTCAAGCATTCCTGCCAAAGATTGGTGGAAACCTTCAAGGAGCAAAGCAAAATTAGAGGAAACCGAATTATTTTCAAATACAACCACCTAGAATCCTTCGTGGATGCTATTAAGGAACAATAAAACCTTATTGGAAGTTATGATGAATTACATACAAGATGGACCACACTACAAAAAAAAAAAGAGGGGCCAAGCAGTTCCAAATTTCACAAATATCTTCCATGCCCTATGCACCAACTTGGCACTGCAAGATCTCAGAGTGAAACTGCAGTGCTCAAGCATCACGGCTCTATATAGATACATTCAGGGACTAAATGAAATTGAGATCCCATCCTCAAAAGGGCTCACCATATGCTACATTTCAAAATCGAGAGCGCGAAGCTCCAAACAAAAGACGTGGCAATTGGGCCTAGGAACCCCTCAAAAAAGCCGTGAGCGTAGCCCCAACCACCAAGCAAAGGATGTAGGAAATATGGATGATCGACAACCAAATTCGCCGGCAAGCAGAAAATATGACAATTTAAAGACTAAGAAAAGATACCTGAAGTGGAAGTACTCCATAAGAGCCTCCTTGCATAACATCACGATCATTTCCCTAAAGAAGTTGCTCAGGTCATGAAAGTCTCCTAATCGATGCATATTATGACTCCGAGCCGTAACTGTAGCGGGGAAGATCGATCACTGATGGCATCTAGTGCCACCGGGTTTCTAGCCACTTAAGCTCCAAACCTCGGGTGAACCAGATGAGCCGCATAAGAAAGAGAGCGATGTTCCATTCATATTGTGATGTGGGTAAAAGGCACCCTACCGCACTTCACCATTGATAGCTATAGGAAAAGAACCTCATCTCAAAGAGGTCATCATGTATCGTATTCACGTCAACACCGCGACTCCATTAACCTGCACCATTGGATGGCTCCACCAAGGAAGCGACTCCACGTCAACCATCAGCGCTAGTTTCAATGCCGACGTGCATCAAGCCCTACAAAGATGATGATATTGTGCATGTTGCTCCTCCTCAAGTTTTGATTTTCTTTTGGGCCAACCATTTTTTATGGAAACGCCATGTTGTATATGAGTCTAGGCCTCTAGAGTGTTATTATTACTTGAACAAGAAATTGTACAGATACCCGAAGTAATCCCACCTAGTGTTATTCTTCCTTGATCTCTCACTACAATTCAAGAATGTCATCTCGACGGACGCTTTTCTTCTGGATTCACTTCAAAATATGATGATAGCCATCCTGGCTCCGCGTAGCCACTTTCCATACGCCAAGAAAAGCAAGTAGATAGGTCGTGGAAGAATACCTTATTCTCCCACCTAAGCGTGGTAATTTCCAATACCACTGTGCCAAGCATCATTACTGATCTCGACCCCGACGACCGCGCTTACCCAACAGCCGGGCCTATCATCTCTTGTTAGAGAATGTGAGGAGATCGCTTACATATCCAGAACTACTGGCTAGCGGGTCACATCTACCCTAACTCATCACCTCATAGAGCCTATAATCGGTACCGTGGGTATAGAAGAAAGATGGGACTCGAGACTCGATTGATTTCATCACTCCGGGTCAATAAAATCACTGTTAGAAATTGGTACCTGATTCCCAAATCAATGACCTCCTGAGGACAAATAAATGTACTCCATGAAAGCATGCTTATGGGAGACATTACATTCTTGGGATGGAGACATTCATCCACACTGAGCATTAAGCCACTATAGTTCATGAAGACATAAGAAAAATTCCTCAGAATGACTTCCATCACAAGTGGTACACATACTTGCAACAATTCACCCTCAACATCAAGTATAAAACAAGAAGTATCAATCGATTCACTAATTTCCTCAATTGACCTCCATTCACAAGACTCACCACAATGCTCTATTGTTGCAGCCACGAGACATCTAGATGACCCCACCTCTATGAAAAATATCCTGACTTCACCAACACCCACCAGATGATGGGTGACACAATTGTCACTAATTTCCACATTCAATATGGGATATTGTTCCATCCAGGCTATATTTTTGTTTCATCAAGTGAGCGAGAGAAGATGATATGGGAATCCTACTATAGTTGGGTGGTGATGAGTTCCCAAAGAAAGTTGGAAAGATAGTGGTGCAATGCTACAACATTTCTCACGGGTCGAACTTCAGCAGAGGTCGCGAATTATAATCAGTCCAGATTGCTCAGGCGCATAAACTCAACACTCAAGAAACAAGGCTCAGATAATCTCTTTCCTACTCTTGATGTGCCATGGGAACCATCCTGGAATGGACTATATGCCGGGGCCTCATTCCACCTCGTAGTGGAATGCCTACTGTGTTTTTGTGGTTGTTGGATCGCTTTTCTTAAGATGCATGATTCGAAAGTTTCTCGCAAGAAGAGTATATATCACAGAGGGCTAATCGCCATGCTCTCTTTTGAACAATTCCCTGCATACTTTGGAATCCTACAAACCATTGTCTCATATCTAGATAACATTTTCATCACATTATGGTTGCAGCTCTCTCTGGGTCACCGTTGACAATTAAGCTCAATTAAATCCATGTACCTTTCCACCCGGGCAGCATAGATGGCTAAACCGAGGTCAGGAATCAATGATTGTATATATATTTCGTGATGTATAATCTAAAGCACTCCCTACATTAAGGGATTTAGAGCTCTTTACCTGTGTCCAAGATAGCTACAACTGAAGCCCCCAGATAGTCTAACTGGCCAACCTCTTTCATGCAGTTGGATTCCAGCCCATTGGGAACTATAGATGTTGTACCTCCCTAAGGGATTTCCTCTGATCACTCATCTCCTGTCTAACCAAGATGAGATAAAGCCACTCTTGGCTCATTGGACTGCATTCATATTGATCCACCAATGTGTTCAGATATCCCATGTGTAAGTCCAATGACAAGTACAAACAACGCCATGATCAACGTCGGGTTCCACATAAGTTTTAGTTGGGTGAAAAAGTTTGGTTTCATTTTTAGAAAGAATGCCTTAATGGACCCCATAAGAATTTTCTCCCACTCTGTTATGGGTCAGACACTATCACCAAGGCCATGATACTATTTTGAGGTCAACATTCTCCCTTTCCTTGGTCTCCACCTGCTATTCAACGTGGATATCCTTCACCCTATTTCCCACCATTATTAGACACCTCTAAGATCACAGAACAACTTAAGCTAATAGAGCTCAACCCTAACTTCATACAATGGGAATCCAATGATTATATTGTGGACATGCAGATCAAGCACACCTGATAGCAAAGGATCCATCTTTACCAAGTCATCAAAGCAGTATAACTCCTCCACTCAAGCAAAACCGTACCAAGGCAACTGGTTTCAAAAATTATATCAAGATATCTCCCTTAATTTATGTAAGGGACATTCTTCTATCATTGGTGTAGCAGGCTTGTACTTCATGTACCATTTGAAAGATATTTCTATGAATGTGGTCTCTATATGCACAATCATGGATTCCTCATCCATGACTCTTTCTGTAGACCATACATCTTAACACATGAACTGGTGTTGTCTTTCATCATCTCTTTCTATCTCGTGAAATTCTCAAATCTTGAGGGTTGAATTCAGGGTTTCCATACTTGATTTAGAATTGTGTCTTCTTGAAAAACTACTACTTGCTATTACTGGTGATATTTCTTGTGAAGGTGTCTTCTTGAAAAACTACTACTTGCTATTACTGGTGATATTTCTTGTGAAGTTTCATTGATTTGGGCTTCTACTCTTATACATTCTCCTTCCATTTCTTCTAATATCTCTTCTTGTACTTCCACCACCTTTTAACTTTCTTTAGTTATTTTTTCTTATTGACAAATGTGCAAGGTGGGTGGTTCAAATAGGGGGTTCCTCCATAATCTCTGATATTATTCGATGATGGATCCCAAAGATACCCCTATATATATAATTTCAAGCCTTCTCATGATCGTTAAGGTCTTTGCTCCTTGGAGGGATTCATCACTATCTTTTTCTATATTTTTGCTACTTCGCTATGCCTTATCTTCTTTTAATGTTACTACACATCTCACTAGATAAGGGGATCTAAGTTTTTTTTATTCAATCCTAATCCCACTACTTTTGGTATCCTCTCTTGATGCCTCACTCCTAATTTCATGTCCTTTTGATGGCCTCTCTTCCTCCACACTTATATCTGACAAAAATATTTCTCCTCCACACAATTTTGGCATGGTTTATTTTCTCATGATCCTGGATCTTACTAGTTTGTCACCCATTTGATTTTTTCTTTGCTTCCCTCCTTAACTAAACCCTTATTATGTATCTCTAAGTTCTTCTTCTACTATGTTATTTTGGATCCATTCTTTTCTCACCTCTTCTCATCACTTTTTGGATCCCTTCTACT
>SNQJ01S0055358.1:0-12797 GCA_010110895.2 Picea sitchensis
TCATGTTTAAGCTTATTGATCTACCTTTAAATAAAAGGAACCCACTCTGATACCAATTGTTGGAAATACTAAGACAACTGAGAGGGGGGGTGAATCAATTTTTACTGTGCTTAAACAATATTATGCCTATTAAAATATTATTAACCTTCTCCAAGTGATCATCAAGACTATGCAAGACATGAACAACAGAAATAACAAACATCAATCACACATATGATATACACAGAGACAGATATTCACGAGGAAACCCATAAAGGGAGAAAACCTATTCTTCTTCAAATGATAGGCAGTCTTTTAAGTTTTGTACATCATCTTTCTTTGAGCACCAACTCAAAATGAGGCTACAACCTCTTCTTTAACAAGCTGAAAATTGTTGAGAGCACCAACTCTTTGGTTTCTCTAGCACCCACTAGAAGGAAGCACCAACTCCTTGAGTGTTCCAGCACCAACTAGATGGAAGCACCAACTTCCAGTCACACAAAAACCAACCTGTATAACAGAGAACAATGGTTCTCCCTTGCACCACCCTACCACCCTGGTTTTTATGGTTGCAACCATATGGAAGATACAACTCCCTGTGTTCAAGCACCCACTTGAAACTCTGAGGACAATAATCCTCCCTAGCACCACCCTACCACCCTGGTTTTTCTAGTTGCAACTAGATGAAAGCTACAACTCCCTGTGTTCAAGAATCCACTTGAAACTCTAAGGACAACAGTCCTCCCTAGCACCACCCTACCACCCTGAGATATAAATATTTGTTTGATTAGACCCTTGCAACAATACAAATGTTTCAATACATACCACTTCTTCTTTGTTCTGCAATTCTGCTCTGCTTCTGTCTGTCCATGCTTGTCTCCACTTGTTGTCTCTTTCCATCTGCTATTGCTCTCTTCTTATCATGGTCTTAATTTCTCGTACAGACTATTGTTTTCACCATTTCTACTTTGTCCATCTTGTGCTCTTCATTTCTCCATTTTCTCCCTCAGTTCATTTTGTTACTTTCATTGCATAGAGTTCGACCACTTTTACAGAGAAACAACAACATGCCTATGTCATGGAATTTTTCCTTTATTCCTTCTCTCATTATCCATTACACTCCAAATCTCCAACACCCAAGTCGGGAATCTCAAACTGCTCAAGAACAATGATTCTAATGCCCCAGAACAATGATTCAGTTAGTGTAACTAAATCATAAATTATCAAGAAACTATGAAATGAAACAACAACCCTTCGATCAGATTGTCTTCTTAATCTACATCGTTGGATTATACACACTTAGGCTTTTTTAGCCACAGGTCCTTGTGAACTTTACATGCGTGAACTAGCACCTGGCGCAATGTTCCTCTCCATATGACCACTGGTTGTGACCTTGGGTGATGGTCTCACATGACCACGTGATTGTGGGTGAGAGCTCTCTTCTCGTTAGCCCCCTATCGCATGTGACCTCGATCTACATCCTTGCGTAAGAGAATTATTGTGGGCGCCTCCAAGAGTGGCTTGGGATCAACCACTTTTCTCTCTGCAATCCACCTCTAGCTGCCACGTACCCTTTCTCCAAAACCGTGGTTTGAATTGCGGCCCGCTCACGAAAAATTAAGACCCGAGCATGTTCTGACCCCACAATGTGATGGGACTATCGATCTCACGATTTTGATGGTGCTACTAAATGGACGGTTCAGATTTGTTCTTTCACGACCTGTGGATCAGATCTAACCTTCCTAAATCAACGACTGTGATTTATTTCGTGATCCAGGATTCGGGAGTTTCAAATATTAAACCCTTCTTTCTTCCATATGCCAATCTTCCAGAGTTGATGATCTATGGACACCTTTCCTTCTCAATCAACGACTTTTCCTTTACTTCGGGGATTTTACCTCTCAACTAGATCAACGGTCCTGTGTCCCCTTTCTCGATCAATGGTCGAGATCTACTTCACTACTCTGGGCTTCGGCGATTTCAATTCTCAACCTTCACGCTTTCCCAGGATGATTTTAGTCAGAGTCCATAGATTCCTGCCACGTGTCCTCATGGATCGGATGGTTGAGGCTTACTTCGGGTCTTTACTCGGAGTCCACAAGATTACGCCACGTCTTTTCTGGATCAGACTGCCCAGATTTACTTCAGACGATTTGATGCTTGAGATCTTCTTTGGATGATGTAACGAATGAGATCTACTTCGAATGATCTGGCAGTCGAGAATGTATTTTGGCCCTTCAGCTCTCCGGGCTTCGAGTATTTCAAATCTCAACTGGAAATCCTTGAAGTGATTTCTCTGGAGCGTAACCTCCTCATAACTTTAGACCCGAAACGAATGATGTTCGTTTGATCAAGATATTAGATCAACGGCTCGATCTGTCTGTTATGCATCTTTTCTTTGGATTAAATCCAACGGTCATTGCATTTTCTCTCCGATGGTCCTTATTCATTTTGGATTTCAGGCTTCGGGTAATTCGACTTTCAAGTTGCCATTTCTTCTGAAGTGAGATTCCCCGAACAGTAACCTCCTCACAACTTTTGACGTGAACCAAATGTTGTTCGTCGATCATTTTCTTAGATCAATGGATCGATCTATCTTCGATGTTGCTCTTCTATCTTATCATGTCCTTCCACTTAAAAGTTATACAACGGTTATCAGGTATTCCGGTAATCGAATTCTCAAAGGTCCTGGTTTGTCCTGTGGAGATGTTGATCTTGATCACGTTTTTGTACTGTGCTTTTCCTTCTGAGCTTTGATCTCTGCATATTGTTCGCTTCTCCTCCTAAGCTTATGCTTTTCTTTTTTTCCATTGTCGCTATTGTTCATGCCATCAATGACAAGCACACTCTTCCTGTAGAAACATGTCAACACAAAAGGGGTTCAATAGTTACTTATCTACTATTTTTGAGATATATTGGCTACTATTGACGGGTGATTTTCTCTCCACCCAACCATAGGAAAGAATTCTCTAAGCTATTCTATAGCCATTCGCCCCCGAGCTAGGGTATGATGCCACAAGAGGATTTCTACAAGATTTTTCAAGGAGTGCCTACTAATTCTTCTCTTCCTTGTTACCTGAACCAGATATCTCCCCCTGTCTAATTCCAACGCTCCTGGTCTATGCTCATCCATGTGTGTCTTTTGTATGTCCTAGCACCCTTATTTTCGTGTCTTCTCCCCAAAGACCTCGTGTGTCATACCAACATTTTCTTGAGGGTACTCTACCCATCCTTCCTTAATTTTCCAAGGGAACTATTCCAACTACTACCTTGATTGATAATCAGTTTCCATGGATGAGGACAGTTCAAGTCTACACTATTTTAATTATATAGGGTATTTCCTAGAAGAATCATCTCAATCATTCATTTCCTCCCTCTTGCACCATTTCCCTCATGTCATCATAACGATTCAAAGCCATCCCTTCAGTAGTAGTTCAACATTTCTTTGTTGCATTAATAATCAAATATGCACATTACAAAATAAATTAAGGTACATTGTCTTCCCATGATCATATAACTTATATTATTATAGTTTGGTCATGATAATACTTATATTTATAGACTGGAGGAAACAGGGGTGTTACAATATGTTCATATATATAGTCCATAGAAGATAAGGTTTGTGACTAATCCTGAAATCAGCTATCTTTGCATTTTCGCTATAACTTGTTTTCATAGAAGTTTCAGACTTTGAAATTTTTAGAATTTTGATATGACACACTGAATTCCATGTGGAAATTTTTATATTTTTCACTCATTATATTTTATGAAATATTTCTTATGGAATTTAGGGGTTTTGCACAAGTTATTTTCTGGTGATTTTAAGATCTTTTTTCGTGGTTAGAAAGCTCATTTTTTTAAAATAAAATTTAGAAACATGTTTTGGTGTCTTTAAATAACACAAGATCTATCATTAAGTGGGTAAAAATGTGTTTTGGAAAGAATACATACAGGAAATACAAATGGTTTCACATGGTTTGAAATACATTGTTTCACCTAGTTAGAAATCGTTGTAACCTTTGTTGGTACCCCTTCAAGTATTATCACATTAAAAAGTACTTGTGTATGGAATATCACTTCCATGTACCTTTTGTGTATATAGGAATTTCCCTAGGTATACTTGAAACCAACCTTATATAAGTTATTCGCTCATCTTTTTTCTATAGTACACTGAGAACAACACTTAGGGAGACCACTCTCTAGTACCTGGGTAGTCGATTAGTACGACTAAGGGCATGGTTGAGCCTCCTTAGTTAGTGCCCAGAGATATCGAACCAATTACTATTGTTGGACATTGCATGTATATCAAATATTTATAGCACCTGAAACTCCCTTGTCCTCATGACCCTGTAACCTTTTTTAGTGAGCTTACTCCTGGAGGATAACCATAATTTGTAATAAATAGAAAAAAGAGAAGCATTATTATTTTCTCCAATGGAAAGGGGTACTTCAAGAACTAATACTCCTAGTAAATCTCCATAAATCTCTCACAAGACGTCAAAACAAAATGAAGATTTCAAAAATAGATTATCCCAAATAAAGAACCAAGTTGATGAAATGAGTGGTAGTATGTTGAAGCTAGTGGATTTATCACATTCTCGAGAATACCTTAAAAAAGGAAATGGAAAACCAAATGAAAAATAATATGGATGAAAATAAGGAAGAAACACAAAAATCCATGAACGAAAATAAGGAAGAAATACAAAAAACCATGAAGTCCATAGAAACCATTCTCTTACATAGGATCCCTAATAGGGATATGGAGATCTAAGGAAATCATGAAAATAAGGAGAACAAGGTTGAGACTCAATCACATATGGGGAGTATTTTGTCACATTTATAGAGAAAAAATACTAAATCTCATAATCATGATCATTCATTACTCCAAGATCCACATCATCTAGGCTTCAAGTCAGCACCAAGGAACTACTTCATTATGAAGATCGATATGAGGAATTTTTATGGTAAGGATCCTATAGCATGGATACTCCAAATGGAGAAATTCTTTGATTTACACTAAGTGTCAACCCTTCAAAAGGTAACTATTGCATCCTTGTATTTAGAAAATGACCAATTTGTATGGTATCAATGGCTTTGTGAACAAAAAAAGGATTCTATTGTCTCTTGGTACATTTTTACAGAGGAATTGATAGCACATTATAGGGATATTAAGAGAAAAACATTCTTTAGTTAATTGATAAAAAAACCATAGATAGTCTATCTGGTTTTCTTGTTGCTATATTACACTATGAACAACACTTGGGGAGACCACTCTCTAGTACCTAGGTATTCGAGTAGTACATCTAATGGCACAGTTGAGCCTCTTTATTTAGTGCCCTGATATATTAGGTTGAGTACTAATATTGGACCTCACACGTATATCAGAGAGCTATAGTACATGTCACTCCCTTGTCCTTAGGACCCTGTAACCTTTTCTAGTGAGCTCACTCCTAAAGGATAACCATAATTTGTCATAAAGAGAGAAAAGAGAAGTATTATTATTTTCTCCAATGGAAAGGGGTACTTCAAGAACTAATACTCCCGGTAAACCTCTATGCCCCTTGCCTCATCATTCCACCCTGAAATATAAGTGTAGACTCAACTTGTCACTACCATTGATATTGTCACTACCACTATCACCAATACATCAACCAACCTGTCACTTTCACCATCACATCAACTTGTGACTACCACTGTAATATTAACCTATCACTGTCACATCAACCTGTCGCTATCAACCTGTAACTGATGATCAACCAATCATCTAACCTTTCACTGTCATTTTCATTATCACTGTCACTATCTCTGTCACTGATATACCATCATCAACCATATCCACTCACGTGGATATAAAAACCATCACCAAACCATGTACATCAACCATCAACGATGTACATCAAAACCTATACCATACCATGTACATCAACCATATACCACAACATGTACCATACCATGCATCAACCACGCATCAAACATGTACCATACCATGTACCAAAATCACCAAGAAGTGCCTCTAACAATGTACCATATCATCATCAATACATGCACCATAAAATCACCAATATGTGTCTCAATATCACCAATCATGTGCCATACGATATGCCAAATGTAGGTACCATAAAAACAATGATCAACCATGCATAAACCATATACCAAAACCTTGTGTCATGTACCAAGAATCTACTATGTACCAAATGATGTGCCTCAAACAAGCACAAAAGAATGTGCCTCATACATATGCCACCATATACCAAGTGTATACCTTAACCATCTACCAACATCACAAGGATGTGCCTATATCAACCATACAAAACTAGATACAAAGGTACTATATAATCACTCAATCATGTAGCCAATATGTACCTCAAATCATGTTCCTCAAGCATATGTCAACATCTATAAACCATGTACCAAGAGATACCATCAAACATGTGTCATATCACTCATGATATTCCTCAAGAATATACCATGCAAATAACCATATACCAAGTATCCAAGATGTTCCTCAAGGAATATACCAAAACTCACAAAGACATGCCTCAAGCATGTACCACAACAACCAATTCATGTACCTCAAACATGTGTCATAACCTCATCAAGAAGTGCCTCAAACATGCATCAATATCATTGAAACATTTACCTCATACATGTACCAAAATATGCCTCACACCATGCACATAAGATGTACCTCAAGCATTTACCAATGTCTCAACAATATTCCAAACACATGCCTCAAGCATGCACCATAACATAACCAATGTATAATATGCATATAACCATACCTTTGAACTTGTAGCTGACCCGATACACAAATTTCAGACCTGTAGCTTTTTCTCAACCTCAGCAACCTAGTACTAGCATCCTCCCCAAATTTACCTCAGCCTCACTGGACTAAGAGCAGTCAACTAGTGGGGCCTTGTGGGACAAGGTTCGTACAACCCACGAGGGTTCCTCATGGGACACTTGTATCCTGACCCATGGGAGTCAGCTAAATTAGGGTTTCTATGAAACCCTCGCTCTCCTCTGCAATCCCAAAACTTTTTCACTTCTTACTCTTCTGTTGCCTTAGACTTGCTACCTCATATTCTCCATATAGATCAAGTGTGCTCACATAGAAGATATTAAATAAAGTTGTGTGTGTAAGAATGAGAGGCTTCTTGAAGTGTATTTATAATTTTCCATGCGACTTTTTTCCTTAACTTAAGGGTCAACCTGTACTTTCTTGTTATAACCACTTTACTCTTTTAAATAATGACTTGTAACTGTTTAGGGGCTTCTTAACCATTCTTCAGGGATTCCAACTTCGTGACCTAATAACTCCTCAACTGTGAGGAGCTACGTGAAATACCACCTTCCATTGGAAACATCATGATGAGGACTATCCATATATGAGTGTGTTACATGTATTTAAATTTTCCTCCATGTCCTTATTCCTCAAACAAATTCAATATTCATGACGATACTTTTGTGGGTTATTGTAGAATTCTTCAAATGCACCGATCACATTTGTTGACATCAATGACAACCACTTATGTCTATTGATTTCAATGTCAACCAATTGTCCAACAACATTAATGACAACCAACTATCCAACAATATCCCCCTTTGGAATTGATGGCAACAATCATACTCCACCTGTGACCAATGCTCCTCTGATGTCTCTCTCCTCATGTTTCTCGCCCCCTTTGACATCAATGGAAAAGGGTATCTATCCTTAGAGTTGCTCCCCCTGTCTTCATGCTTCTAATATTTCTCTTCTGATATTTCTCTTTCTCCCCCTTTGACCTTATGGTTAAAATGGTAACTCCCCCTGTCGGTATACCTTCTCTGAACAATCTCTCTCTGACTTTGTGCTCTCCCCCTATCTTCATGCTTCTGATATTTCTTTCATGATATCTTTCTCTGCCAATTTCTCTCCCTTGACTTTTCTCCAAGATGTCATGTAGATCAATGTGGGATTCCTATACATACTCTTCCTTTTATCTCTTTCAATGCTTCTTTTCCATTGGTGCTTCCTCTTGTAATTCATTGACATATATAAAAAGCATTCCAAAATTACCTGAATTCAAATCTTGATGGCTTGTCAAGTTCACATTAATTACCATACTTTCCTTTAACGATATAGCTTATGATGATGGTTTTTCTTCCCTGTTATGTTGTGTCTTTCACTGCTTGTCTTCTTTTGACTAGTTGATTCCACTTGTCCAGTGATTCCACTGATATTATTCGTAACTGTCAATCGATACATGCATGGGAATGTGTTCTGAAATATGCTCCTTAAAAAATCAAACTGTCACAAGACATTTTGCACTTCTGTCATCAAACCACTCTGAAATTGTCTTTCCAAAATTTGAAAATACTTCAGACTGCTTGAAATATAGTTCTCTAATCTGTAGAGATGTTTCTTAGACTCCCCCTTTTCAACATTCATATTTACTGGTAGTCTCCAAGACGAATGGCTCAGAAAGGTGTAGGAATACTCCCTAATGTGGAGTAATCTTCATCTTCATAATCTTCCTAAATTTTGACATCTTCCTCTTTATCATCTTCATGAATTCTGACATCCTTTTCATTATGATTTTGTGCTGCTGCAAATCTTGTGAGTACGATATCTTGGACCTGGTTTACCTGTTCTTATTTTTTTTAATTTATTTTCCAAACCTTCTTGTATTTGACATCTTCCTTTTTGCATGTAGATTTGTCCTAATCTTGTACTACGGAAAATCCTAAGAGTATAACTTTTGGGTGTTCTTCATTCATCTACTCTTCCTCTACCTATTCTTTTTTTATTTTCCAAACCTTCTTGTATCTGATATCAGTGTTCTCTTTCATGGAAGTATTCATCATGCTTCTAGAATCATGTGCTATATGTCCATAGTTGTGGCACTTGTAGCATTTAATATTGTGTGGGGCCACATAAACATTTCTTGATTGACCATTTCTTCCATAATCTCTGCAATCTACAACTTTATATCCAAGGTTATTACAAATAAAACAATAACCATAAAATAAATTTTGATACCTGAAAGTGAATGATTTTCTTTGTGTTGTGGTCCTTCTGAACTCATGAATTGGTTGATCAAGATCTTCTCTTATGTTGTTTCCTTCACAATGAATGAAACTTATTTGATACCTAAAAGTGGAGGGTCTTCTTTGATATATGTCTCTTATGTAATTCTCTTCTTGAGTCTTATTCATTTCTGAAATGTTCTCCTTTTAGGGCTTGCATTATTCCTTCTTGATAGATTCTTTGATGACTTTTGCATAACTCTTATCCTTTTCTTCATTCTTTCTTTCTAGTAACCTATAAATTTTCTTTTCATATTTCTTTACTAATGATGTGGATCTTTCTCTCTCTTTAGTGTTCTTGTTGAGCTTGAAAATTTTAATTCTTAATGTGATAACTTCTTCTTCAAGCTTCTCACAATATTTTTCTTTCTTCGTTATCTGGATCTTCATGAATTCTTCCTTTCTCTTTGCTTCTCCAAGTTGGGTCTTCAAAGAGGAAATTTCTTCTTCAAGTCTTCTTTCTTGTTGACTGAATTCTACTTCAAGCTTATTTAAGTCCTTATAGTTTTCCTTGAGATGGATAGTCAAAATTTCTTATCTCTTCTCTACGTCCTTTCTTTGTGCTACTATTTCGACTTCCAAAAACGGCTTTTCTTTCAACTAACTTTTGCATGCTTCTTCAATCCCTTTGGCTTCTTCTAATTGGACTTTTAGGTTTGTGATCATCTGTTGGACTTCTTCATGGTTGGGATTTTGAGAACCATTATTTAACTCGATCAATTCTTCCTTGAGTGACTTGTTCTTCCTTCTTTCATTCATCGGATCGTCTAAAGCATTGATTAATTCTACTTCAATATTTATTATTCCTTCTTCACAAACATATTCTTATGAATCTGTCTAAAATGAAGAGCACCTTTCTTCTCATTATGATTTGGCATCTTCTTTATTCTGATTGGTATGCTCTGGCTCTGCAATATAATGGGATTCCTTAAAGTGTAGATTATGTATCTTATCCCAAAGTTATTTGGCTAATGAGCATTGTCCCACTTTGTCTTTAACTGAATCACATAATCCTTCCAAGATGAAATCCATTTCCATTTTGTTGTTTCTTTTCAATTCCTTCTTGGTTGAAGTCTTTGATGTATTTATAGCGGTGTATCCTGACACGATTGATTTCCAAACATCATATCCCTATGCTTGTAAAAAAAATTTCATTTTTTTGTTCCACATCTCATACTTCATACAAATATGACCATCAAACCACAGTATTCCATTAGCTATGATATCCATGATCTACCTTCCAATGGCTATATTGATTTCTTGAAAGAATTTCTCTGATTCCAATTGTTGGAATACTGAGAAGGGGGGGTGAATCAGTATGAGCACTTTTTACCACTTTCAATCACAATATATAATCTTCAATTTTATCAGCAGTATATCATTTATGATTGAATTCAATATATCATGAGCATATAACAATAAGAAGTACCATTAAACAATATCACATACAATACACAATACACTCTTATTTATGTGGAAACCCAAATAGGAGAAAACCACATAATGCTTTCTCATATATATCAAGAATACATTCATAGGAAGCACCAACTTCGAAATTATCCAGCACCATCTGAAAGGAGGCACCAACCCCATGATTTACAGGCACCAACCTGAAGGAAGCTACAACTCCCTAAATTCTCTAACACCAACTGGAAGGAGGCTAAAACCCCCTGATTTACCAACCTAAAGGAAGCTCCAACTCCATATGTTCTTCGATTCACCCCGAAAGGAGGATACGACCCCCTGATTTACAGGCTCCAACCTAAAGGAATATCTGACTCTCCTAATTCTCTAACACCAATCGGAAGGAGGATACAACCTCCTTTCCTTGCCCCATCCTATTGCCCTGAAATATAGGTGTAGACTCAACCTACCACTACCACTAATATTGTCACTGCCACTGTCACCAGTACATCAACCAACCTGTCATTATCATTGTCACATCAACCTATGACTACCACTATCACCAGTACATCAACCAACCTGTCATTGTCATTGTCACATCAACCTGTAACTGATGATCAACCAATCATCCAACCTGTCACTATCATTGTCACTCTATTTGTCATCGATATTCCATCATCAACCAGATCAACTCACATGGATACCAAAACCATCACCAAACCATGTACATCAACCATCAACCATGTACATCATAACCTATACCATACCATGTACATCAACCATGTACCACAACCTATACCATACCATGCATCAACCATGCATCAAACGTGTACCATACCATGTACCAAAATCACCAAGAAGTGCCTCTAGCAATGTACCATATCATCATCAACTCATGAACCATAACATTACCAAGATGTTTCTCAATATCACCAATCATGTACCATAAGATATGCCAAGTGTAGGTACCATAACATCAATGATCAACCATACATAAACTGTATACCAAAACCATGTACCATGTACCAAGAATCTGCCATGTACCAAATGATGTGCCTCAACCAAGAACCAAACAATGTGCCTCAAACATATGCCACCATATACCAAGTGTATACCTCAACCATATACCAACATCACAAGGATGTGCCTATATCAACCATACCAAACCAGATACAAAGGTACTATATCATCACTAAATCATGTAACCAATATGTACCTCAAACCATGTGCCTCAAGCATGTGCCAACATCCATAAAACATGTACGAAGAGATACCATCAAACATGATTCATATCACTCATGATATTCCTCAAGCATATACAATACATCTAACCATATGCCAAGTATCCAAGATGTGCCTCAAGGAATATACCAAAACTCACAAAGACATGCCTCAAGCATGTTCCACAACATCCAATGCATGTACTTCAAAAATGTGCCATAACCTCATCAAGAAGTGACTCAAAAATGCATCAATATCACCAAGAAATGTACCTCATAAATGTACCAAAATATGTCCCACACCATGCACATAAGATGTGCCTCAAGCATGTACAAATGTCTCAACAAGATACAAAAGACATGCCTCAATCATGCACCATAACATCACCAGTGTATAATATGCATATAACCATACCTTTGAACTTATAGTTGACCCGATACACAAATTTAAAACCTGTAGCTTTTCCTCAACCTCAACAACCTGGTACTATTATCCTCCCCAAATTTTCCTCAGCCTCGCGAGACTAATAGAAGTCAACTAGCGAGGCCTCACGGGACGAGGGTCGTACAATCTGTCGGGGTGCCTCATGGGACACCAATATCTTGACCTGCGGGGGTCAGCTAAATTAGGGTTTCTTAGAAACCCTTTCTCTCCTCTACAATTTCAAAAATTTCACACTCCTTACTCCTTCACTGCCTCAAACTTGCTACAGATTTTCCAAATAGATCAAGTGTGCTCACATGGAAGATGTTCAATAAAGTTGTGTGTGTAAGAATTAGAGGCTTCTTGAAGTGTATTTATACTTTTCTATGTCACTTATTTCCTTAACTTAAGGGTCGACCTGTACTTTCTTGTTATAACCACTTTACCCTTTTAATTAATGACTTGTAACTATTTAGGGGCTTCTTAACCATTCTTCGGGGCTTCCAACTTCATGACCTCATAAATCCTCAACCGTGAGGAACTATGTAACATACCACCTATCATTAGAAATAGCATTATTAGGACTATCCATATATGTGTAAATTCTAACCTTGTACAATATCTACTGCAAACTGATATTCAGAAAAGAATAGAAAAGATACAATGGCAAATACAAACATTACACAGAGATTTTTCACCTG